>JARYGA010057273.1:0-27043 GCA_030545235.1 Helianthus tuberosus
TTTGACTTTCTATTTCGCGTTCCCGTCTCTTGGTTTACTCATTCTTTCCAAATCCTACCCATTTATTGGGTATCTTCACCGTAATCATTTTCAAGTAATCACTCTTATATAGTTTTAGACGTTATTTTAATTTATTTGGCCGTCTTAGCAAGATCCATCGCTTTTATTCAATCAAGTCCTTTATCCTTTATCCAATTCGTTTGACTTGTCCATGTGAATTTCATCACTTGTGACAGTCAAACTTTTATCCCTATGCCTTAGCATTCCTATTGATCGGTCTGTATTTTCTTTTTACTTGATCCTTGTCCCTCCTCTCGGGCTTGTTATTCTTACGTAATACGCTTCCATCATCCGACTTACGTTTACGTTTACTATCAAACATCCTACTTATTTGATTCATTTGGGTACCATTTAAGTTAGTCCCATTCACCCCACCCTTACTACATCGGACATAAATGTGTCCATCATAAGAAGTTCATGGTACCACGTGTTCACTACTTACTTGGCTAGAGTAAGCGATCAACACCTGATATACATGACCTTTTTAAAATTTTCACATTACACCCCATGTAAGTAATGCCTCTATTTGTTTTTCTTGGAAACAATATCCCGGATAGGTTTTCTATTCGGGGTTTTCCAAGTTTTTAATCTACATATTCAACTTTGAATCTCTACGTATTTGTTGCATATTACGATTCACGTAATCATTTAAAATGCGCACCTGATAAATGTTTGCCCTAACGGGCTTTCCTTGCCATTACTTATTTGCGATTGTTACGCGATTTAGGTCCTTGGTTAGTACGCTCTTCTTGTCATACCTCGGACCGTTCCATTATCATATCCGCAATTCATTCATCTCTCGTCATCTTCAGACGCGAGTGTCCTTCAATTAAAACATTAACAAGAGTTAGTAATGTCAACTTCAATAATTTCCCGTATTATAATACAAGGCTTTTTCTACTATACGCGTCAACGCACGAAATTTCGTCAACTACTTCAATCATTTAATTGGGGTAACGTGTATTACACGATAACCCTATGTGTTGTTTACAACACCTTAACACGCTAATCATTAACATACATGTACTTACCGGATTTGCAATCAAGCCTTGAACCGAACACTAATCTTTATCAAGAGCGTAAGGTTTAAGTCCAAGCATGGTTTTCCCCACCATACTTGAATCTCTTAAACCAAGGCTCTGATACCAACTTGTAACAACCATAAATTTATTTTGCGATTTTCATTAAATAAATCACAATTACCGAGAATTTATATTTAAACGTTCATGCTAAAATACTGGTTTATTAAAAACTTTTACAATTAAAAGTGATACCACATAATGTGGTTTAATTCGTCGTTTTAGAATAACGACGAAACAACTTGCGGAAGCTTCATTTAACGCGTGTTCAGTTCTTGCTCGACGCTTGGTCTTCATCCGGGGCTCTCGGCATTCACCTGTGTTCAAAACCAACTTAAAAGTTAGTTTTGATAATCAAATAAATACGGGTTGAAACATCGAATTAAAGAAAAATCAGGAAATCCCTATATTAATCCCTTGATCCTAGAAACAAGGATTCAAATCCAGCCTCCACCGTAACTTACGGTGGTCACCGTAAGTTACGGTGGCCCCTGATTTGATATGTCCCCACCGTAAATCAGTAGAGAATTGGCGTAAGGATTTCAGCCCCCACCATAACTTACGGTGGGCACCGTAAGTTACGGTGGGTACCGTAAGTTACGGTGGCCCCTGTATCAGCCCATTCCATTTTGCCGTTTTTGACACGAAAACTTTCGTATCTTTCAATCCGCTTATCCGTTTGACCCACCGTTTCTTCCTACGTGATTGTAATTCGATTCTCCACCTTATGAAGTTAAAATCCAAGATCCGGTTGAACAAAATTTCAGACTTTTAAGTCTTCGGCTTATTGCTCTTTTTACCAAATTTTGACCCGTTCGAGTTTTATCAAACAAACATGTTTATTTGCTCTTTAAACTTATGAAATTCCTAAATTCCACATCTCCTATCATATTAATCTCAAATCATGGGTTTCTTACATAATAAAAACCCGTTTACGCTCAAATTCTTATTTTGACCCGTTAAGGGTATTTAAGCACCTTCTAGCTTAAAATAGCTTTCGACTGTTCCTAACATTACATTACCACATTTTTTTATCATATAATTTTCCACCACAACTGTATTTATGGTGGGTTTACTATGGTAATCTATATAAACCGAGTTTACCCCTCAACTCATCATTTTACGGCAAAGACTCAAATAGAGCCATTTAACAAACGTATTACATCTTTCAACTTCTTTACTCGTCCTAAGTATTTATCAAATCATAAAAACTCGTTTCCAAACAACCTTTAAGGGTTGTTTGTTCAATTTAGCCTACAAGGGCATTTTAGTCAATTTTAGTCCTTTTACGACGAATGACTTTTAGATACTCGTTTGACCCAAAATCCGATCTTTTAACTATAATTCTGATTAGAAACCATTATTATATATATATATATATATATATTTTTTTTTTATAATACCACAATTATAACTTAAATCATTCGGTTTGCCTTTAAGATAACCGAATATCCATTTTTTACTTTGTTTAACTCTTAGAGAGCCTCAAGTTCTAAGTGATGAGTTAAACCATTATACATACCTGACTCGGATCAATATTTTGACCCGTTTCGATACCTTGCCTTAATAGCCGCTAAGAAATAGAGATGTACATATCCATTTGATATTCATTCCTATAATCATATAACTCAACAAACCATTAGTCGATATTGTCAAAGGGTGATAATTTCACCCTTTGACCCATTTATCTATTTAGTGATCTTCGTCACTTCAACTAAATACCAATTTCATCTATAATGCTAATTTAAGGTCTACTAGCGAAAATACGTAATCAAGCATAATCGTAACGAAACCGTAGTTACGTACCTTCAAAGCGTTCCCTACAAACGCGTATCGCCACTAGCTTGTCCGCTTGACGTTCCGATTTCCTTGCCTATAGAGTTCAACCATAGATGTTTAGAACTCTCTTATAGTATAATACACATAATTTGCCACTCAATTCAAATATGCGTTTTTAGTCCGAATTTTCAACATTTCTTTTCTCTTAGGCATTATATCAAACACCTAATGAGCATGATTTCATATAATTCACAATCAAGTTATTGACTATCTATTTAGCCAAGATTTAAGCATCATGTCACATGTTCATGTCAAATTTTTATATCAAAAATTCTGGATTTTCTTCATGGAGTTCAAATACACCAGGTTAACAAAGATAATCCTAGTGTTTAGCATAATTCTACAAAACCCACTTGACACATGAGTGTATGATCATGAATTCACAACCATGAACATCAATTCAACAAATAAATGACTAGGGTTTACTCCTAGACATAGTTTCATCCCTAAATTCATCCAAACAACGAACATGCAAGCTCAGATTCGAATCTCATGTGTTCATCTAGAATTCAAGATGGAATCAAACCATGAAATTTTACATACCTTATGATCCCTTTACTGCGGTGATCACTAATCTATGCTTGGATTTCGATTTGAGTTTGATTTGCCCTTCCAATTTCTTGATTTTGGCTTGTTAGGGTTTTTGAGCTCAAGAGTTCTTGGCTCCTGTGGATATATCGACCAGAACACACACTTTAAGTGTGTTGTTTTGGTGTTAAACTTTTGTTTTAATAAAACAAGTTTCCCACTTGGCAATATTAATCCCTCATGTTTTATTTTGATCAAATGAAGCTATAACTCACCTTTAGTCACATAATCACATGCTACTAACTAGGTTAATTATTCCTAGTTACTTTAACGGGTTCGGGAAGTTATAACCCGTAATGTTTTAAGTCCCGTTAATTTGGGCTTTTTATATACTTCGTTTTCTCAAAGTGTTTATTTCCCTTTTTAATTAATATTAGGTTTATTTATTTAAGTCCTAATATTTACCGGGTTGAATTTTTACCACTAACGGTATTTTACCCGTTCATCACTATTAACGAGGTTTGATTACTAAACCCGTTTTCGGGGTGTTACAGGAGCAGCTGTTGGGGGTGGTGCAGCAGTGGATGTAGACTTTTGAGAATTTAACACCTGCTGCAGCATTGTTTTGATGTCTGCAACAGATGATTCAATTCTGTCCACTCTCTTCGTCAATTCTTTATATTTTAAACCATCACCCAAATGAATGGGATCATCTGATTTCCCACCAGCAGTGGTTGTATCAATGTGTGACTTAGGAACTGAATCCCAAAAGTCATCCATTGATGCCCCTTGTTCTTGGTACTAGGGACTTCTTTCCTCATTTGTGGACACTTTGAACAACTCACCAGTGGTTAAAGAAAACTCACCAGTGGTTGCCCTAGTTGTCTCTGAAGAAATTGCCTTCAAGGGAGTCTTATTGATAGAACAACTGACCCAATGTAGACCAGGGGGTCTAACACTAGTAGTTGCTGCCCAACTTGAACCACTGACAGGAGTTACTTGTAACTCCTGCAGTGTAACCTCCTCAATTGTTGCTGGGATAGCAGAGGTATAGGCATCAGACCCAGTCACTTGTAGGAGTGTACTCTCATTGATAGGTGGTTGAGAGGAACTGGTTTGTGTCTGAGCTATATCAACTGCATGCAACAAAGGTAGCATGGATTGTGGTAAGATGAGGGGTGAAGGTATTGGTGTAGAAAGAGACATGTCCTTGGGATCAGGACTGAGGAAGATGGATCCAATTGGACCCAGAGCTTTATAATGTGGAGTCCCTGTGCTTACAACCTGATCCTTTTGTGAGGATGCAGGAGGAGTTTTAGGCAAAGGTGGAGATCTTTCTACCAACTGCTGTGAGGAAGTAGTAGCAGTGGTTATTGGTGACTTTTGTGTTGTCACTTGCAGTTGCTCTGGGATCTCATCTTCCAGAGTTGCCTTTTTGATGGGTTTGGGGGGTTTTCTGGATGATTTCTTTTTGGTAAGGGCAGGTGTGGGTTTCAAAACAGTGGTTATGCTGCCTTGATCACCTGGAGCAGTGGGCTCAGCAGCAAGTACCTGAGGAGCAATGGTAGCTGCTAAATTCTGCTCAGGCACCTCTGCTTGTGTTTTTGTAAATTTTAACATTCTTGTGAATGTTTCAGTTGTTAAAG
Organism: Helianthus tuberosus; assembly: GCA_030545235.1. Classification (NCBI taxonomy): domain Eukaryota; kingdom Viridiplantae; phylum Streptophyta; class Magnoliopsida; order Asterales; family Asteraceae; genus Helianthus; species Helianthus tuberosus. The sequence continues at coordinate 5,153 of JARYGA010057273.1, forward strand.
TGTTTATTTTAAAAGGAGGACCCTGTACAAGTACTTGGGCATTATTTTCTGAATTTTTTTATTAAAATAGTAACTCAAAAATCTTGGAAATAATAGAAAAGCCTTTTTCTCAACATTTTTTTACCAAATTATCGAAGATTACCTGGGAATAATTAAAATTTTCACCTTTAAGTATAGCATAACCCATGTATTGTATCTTCAACGGGATTTCATTGAAAGAAGTGGTTTTGTTAGAAACACACATAAGGAGGGTATGAAATAAAAACCTTATAGCAGATGGAAAACTGCCCTTTTGTAAAGTATCTATTTTCATTGCTTCTCCATACCCTCTTTTAATGAAATCTCCTTGGTACTCTGTTTTCGGAAAAGATTTTTTACCTTCCAGATCATTGAGCTCAAATACTTCGGATATGGCTTGAGGTGTGATTGAGATTTTTACACCTTTTATTGTGGAATTGATGGCAACAACCTTTTTGTCCATCTTCTCAAGAGTAGCATTTTTCCAAAATTCTCGTTGAGTAGCAAGGTAGATGGTTGCAATGTAAGTGAGCAAAGTTTTGTACTTTGTGGAGGATAATGTGTCTATGATGGAATTGAAGGTATTTATGTCACTGGGTTTTTCAAGAATACCCAAGTAATTGTGAGACCATTTGTATGGAATTTCAACCTTGGTAGGCTCCTTTGTTTTGGATTTGCTTGCCTTTTTCACCATGATTGAAACAGAGAATGCGAGAAATGAAGTGAGAATGATGAAGAATGTGGGAGAATTTTTGTGGAAAACTGTTTTGAGAAAAGAATTTTGAATTCGATTCGACAGTAAAAACCCTGTTTGGGGGTTCAGGGCAGGGTTTTATATGATGAAAAAGTGAAAGCTGACGTGGCAGCGATTACAAAGATCTGACGGATAAATACTGACCACGTGTCAACCTCTGATGAAAGGATGAAGTAATGGAGGACAACTATTTGAGAAACCACTGATGAAGCAATACTAGTGGTTCACAAAGGAAAATGAAAACAGTAGGTGACTGTTACTATCAGTGGATAGCTTGTGTCAGTGGTTTTTAAAGCACTGAAGTGTGACATCAGTGTTTACCAAGGAAAATGAAGAAACAGAGGTTGACTTTCAGCAGTGGATAGCAAATAACAAACAGATGTTTGCACCAATCAGTGGTTATGGCAGACTTTTAAGGATTTAATGAAAATTTCATTTTTAGCTATTTTTAAGGATGGATTTTTGATAAACTGAAAACATTTTAATGCTTTTATTCATAGAAAAACAAGATTTTGCTTGTTATTCCATGTTTAGCATGCCAATCCTAGAGACCAAGCTTTCAAAGGTGGATGTATCTAATGCTTTTGTGAGCACATCTGCCAGCTTGTCTTTAGTTGGAACATGATGCAGAGAAATCAAACCTTTTTTCATAGCAATCCCTCACAAAGTGATGTCTGATGTCGATGTGCTTGGTGGTTGAATGGGAAACTGGATTTTTGATGATATTTTCTGCTGCCTGGCTATCCAACATGAGTGGTGTCTTTAAGGCAGTGATACCAAAATCCAGCAACTGATTTTGAAGCCACAGGAGTTGGGCTGTACAGCTTGCAGCAGCAATGTATTCAGCTTCAGCAGTGGATGTTGAAACAGCTGCTTGCTTTTTGCTTTGCCATGAAACCAAGTAATTGCCTAGAAACGGGCACCCTCCTGAAGTGGACTTCCTTGTGGTGTTACATCCGGCAAAGTCACTGTCTGAAAAGCCTGAAAGCTGGATATTCCCATTACCTGATACTAGATACCAAGTGTGGGAGCACCTTTTATGTATCTGAAGATCCTTTTTACAGCAATGAGGTTTGATTTTCTGGGAGCTGATTGACTTCTTGCACAGTTAGGCACATGTTGCAAACATGATGTCTGGTCTAGATGCAGTTAGGTACAGTAAAGACCCAATCATGCTTCTTTTAGGATAGTTCGACTGATCCGAATGAGTCGATTAGAGAAATTCTGATCTATTTCAGGTGCGGAAAACAAGAAATAGACTTAGTAACATCTTGTTCTTCACTTTAACTTCCGATTATATTGATTTGACGACAAATACAATCAGTTCTTCACACCGGCAGCACTTCGGTATGGAATACAAGGTCTGTTTCTTGATTTCGCTCATGAGGACCTATATATAGGCCTCTGATTCCGCCCGAAATGAAAACAAGACTATAGGAGCGAAATCAGCAACATGTGATTTCGGGCGAAATCACCTTCACGTGATTGTTGGAGCGAAATCAGCTTCTTAACAATTAAACTCTCCTATTTTCTTGTAAAATGTAATCTGGTCTATACACTCTAGTCTAAGACTCGATACAAGACGAAGACGACAGATGTGTGCACCAACAGACTCCCCCTCAGACGTTGACGAGTCTTAAGTGTCGAGTCTTCGCATCTTCAGTCTTGATCAGTCTCTGGGCTTCATTTTCTCACTCAGCATTAACATATTGTCTTCAGACTCCCCCTTGCAATATGCTGGCATTCCTTAAGTTCATCAGTATCATCAGCTTCAGGATCGTTGTCTGGCTTTCACACTTTGTCTTCAGAATTCTCAAATATCGGAACCTGGCTTTTCAAACATAAGCTTCTCAGAATCGATCAACCTAGCTCACATCCAGCCTTTTCTCAAACCTGCACCATCTCTACCTCAAAGTAAATTTTACAATTTTAAACATTAACATGTAAACATCAACTCAAACTCTCCCTCAAATCAAACAAAGATTTTGATGAACCAATTGAAGAATTAAATTTTGAAAACATTTAATTTCAAAATACACATTCCCCCTCAAATTTTGCTCATCAAGTTTAGCACTCGGAATTTTTGAAAATCAGCTTTTCAATACCAGTTGTCGAAAATCTTTTTGAATTTTCAAAAATTTATGCTAAAACACACTAAAAATCTTTTTGGATTTTATAAAAGAAATAAAATGCGGTAAAGAAATATTTACAAACAATATTTTTGTGAGTTCGTGTAAGAGGATCATATCAGTTTTTGACAAGTCACAAGTACCGTTGAGCTTAGTTACACATTAAGAATTAAACAATTCACTTAGATTGTCGATATACTGATCCACTTAAATTCTCACACACATTTCAACTGATTCAGGATATGAGTTAGATGTTTTAAGAACTTAAACTCATTCATGTGTCCCACCTCTTGAATATACTCCCGTATCCAGATCCCAATATTCAGTCTTACAGGTGAGTATACCACAGATGATATCTGTAAGGGGTTATAAATTATGAATAATCATGAGAGCTCAGGTCAGAACTACCGTTCAGCAGAGAGATCATGACTCGACTTTTGGGTGTGTCCCCTTTAGAGGATCTTTTGAATTACAACAGCAATGACTATCAATTTTATTGTTTCATCAATTTGCTGAGGGTGGCGCTATTTTTCAAGCAAGCAGAAAGTATTCTCCGGGGACTAGGCCATTGCTTCCGCAAAATCAGAAGTCTCGGGATAATACCCCAGATATCACTGAGCATAAAGACCTAGTATCTCAGAAAGAGGGACCTTTCAAACGAGATTTCAGGGGTTACCTATATATCCAAGTAGTGTTCCCCACGAAATAAGCAAGTTTGAATTTAAGTTTATATCTCGAAAAAGTTTACTAAATGTATGAAAACCTATCGGCATATCATCAGTGAGACTGTTTAACGCTATTTAAACATTACAATTCTTTAGCATACTGTGACTGTCTACTGATGTACTATCATTTCCTCTTCTTTGACACTAAAACTCATTTTTTATTTTTATCATGTTTTTGCCTTTTTCAAATTTTCTAATGTTTTTGGATTTTCAGAAATTTTCTACTCCCCCTAAAATGCAAACACAATTTAGGAAATTTGAAAACAAACTATACATCAACTTTGACAACCGATATTGAATCGCTTCAATTCGCCATCCACTTGGCATAAACAATCAGAACTCCCCCTTTCACAAAACTATTTTCTCATTATGATTTCAAAACACTTAAGTTTGTTTTAACCAAAATGATTTTTCCGGAAAATAAGTTTTGTCGATTTTACCACTTGTAGGTTCGGGGTTTGGTTCATCTCATTGTCTTTCAAATACCACTTGTAAGTATGGTCCAATCAAGTTTAACCTAATGACCTTGATTAACCATTTGTAGGAAAAACAAGTACAACTTAATTTCCTTGATTTACCACTTGTAAATGAAAACCTGTGTACCAGTTGTAAAAATACAATCACCTGTATCAAGTGTAGGAATAAAACATCTACACTAGATCATTTTACCAATAAAGATGCCGATTCCTGCTTCACACTTACCAACCTGGAAGCTCCGGCAATTCACACTTATCCGTTAAAAATTAACTTTTATAAGATTCAATCACACAATCAATTACAAAAAAAATGCCGATTCCTGATCCACGATTACAAACTTTGGATCTCCGGCGAAGTCATAAGACTTCAAGGGAATAGAATTTCCACCCAAGTCTTTTCAGACTTGAGGGTTTTCAATTCTTGCTCAGTAGGGTTATATGTTGCCATTTTAGTTGCATATAAATCTTTAACCCCCTTTGCTTTCCCATTAAGCATTTTTCCAAAAATTTTCTTAACATTCCCATTGAATGTTTTCTCGACATCAAATTCATTTTTCCCGGAGTAAAACTGATTCGAGATCTCAACTTTACCAATTTTCTTTTTAATTTCTTCAAATTTCAGTGATGGAAATTCATCATCATTCACTGAATCGTTTGTCTCAACCTGTGGCTCATCTGGCTTTGTGGAACCAGATTCATCGCCGACTTTCTCTTCAGATTTTTTAACAACCCACACTTGGTTGTCCTTTGCTTTATTTTTGTAAGCATTCTTTTTAGAACACTCACTAACCTCATAAGTTGAATTTTCAAAAAATTTAAATTTTTCGGTTGGTGGTTCAACATCAACAACTTTTTCTTTCAATTTCTCAGAAACTCCCTGTTTTGTTTTGGCATTTTTTGGACAATTCCATGCAATGTGACCAACTTCATTGCATTTGTAATAGGTTCGAGTCTCTCTTGGATAAAACACTCCAGTTCCATTCCTTTTCTTTTCAGTAAGAAACTCCTGGTTTGATTGTTTCCAGAAAGATTTCTTATGTTCCTCCTCAGCACTTCCACCTGAAACAAATTCTGTTTTTGTTTTAGAATTTTTTTCATTTTTATAATTTTCTGGTGGAATAAAACCTAAACCTTTCTTTTTGTAGCTACCATTATGGTTTGATTTCTTTTGAAAACCAGAACCAGAATTGTAACCCTTTTTCTTGTTTAATCGTTGTTGAACTCTTGAAGTGTATTTTTTAGGTTTCCCAGAAAGATTTACATCTTTTATTTCAGAAATCTTAATTTCTGTCATTTTGAAAACCTTTTTGATCATTTGAAATCTAACACTTCTTATTGGAAACTCTTTGTCAGAATATAATTTGTCCGAATCATTTAAAGTATATGCTACTTCAAATGTTTCATCATTCAAATTCGATTTTGATAACAAAAATTCTTTACTGTATGCCCGTTTAACCGACGACTTTGGACTGTTGATAGACGAACTTGAACCTCCAGACCCAGACTTTGACTCAGACTCCTCATTTGTATCCAACACCTGATCAACCACCTTTTTTATTAACTCGGACTCATGATCAGTGTCAGACGAAGTAAAAACCACGTCAATGTTTTCTAGGAATTCATCAGTTGTATCGGTTTTTAACTTTATATTGACTGCTTTTTCGACTTGCTCCTCATTTGGTTTTCTGGGAGAATAACCTTCCCATATTGGAGGCGGACACTTGTAATAGCTAGCAGTCGGTTTCTTACCAGTATCTTTCTTCTTTGGCTTCTCATCTTGAAAAACTTCCATACCTGCAACAGTCGGATAAATTCTATCAATAAGATAATCAGAACTAGAATAACTCTGCAATAATCGTCTGATTCTCTCATTTTCAATCTTTTCATTCTCCAACTCCCGTTGCAGCTTGGAATATTCTTCAATGTAGTGATTTATCGCTTTCTGCTTTGTCATCATCACAGAATTCATCATTGTCAATGCGTTTTCTCTTTCAGAATTTGTCTTTTGAAGACCAGTTACTGTTCTATTCAAAACATCATAAGATTCTTTCACATAATTTAGATTGAACAGTAATTGCTCTTTCATCTTCTCAAGCTCAGCCAGCTTCTCATCTTTAGCTGCACATTCCTTGCAAGTCTCCAAACACTTCAAACACGGCTTGATAATTTCAACAATCTTTTCAACTTCAATAATTTTCTTAACTTCAACTACTTTCTTATCTTTAGTCCCCTTTTCTGGTTCAGCAATCTTCTCAGCAACACTTTCAGTCTTCATTTCCTTTTGTTCTTTTGCAGCTCGTTTTTCTTTCAGCTTCTCCATGCGATCTGCAAAATAGAAATGAAAACTTTCAGGAGGTAGATGAGATTTAGCATTGTTAATATGTTTTTCTTCCTCATCATCACTGCTGCTGTCATCAGTTGGTGACTGATCAAACTGTATAGATTTTTCAGAATTATCATCCGATGAACCAGAATCAGATGGTGTTTGATCAAAAACAATTTCTTTTTCTGAACTGTCATCTGAGCTTTGTGAGCTTTCACCTGCACTCTGCGAGCTTTCATCTGATGCAACAGACTTTACAGTTTCACCAATAGATTTCATCCATGCAGTAAACATATCAGGTTCTTTCACTATTTTTGCAATGAAAGCTTTAAAATCTCCTTTTTCGTCTACAAACATATCCCAGCTGAAGCCTTCAGGTAGCCTCTCATCATCTTGATCGAGTTATATAATTGTTCCAGTTAAAATCCACCACACATGCTCTTTTTGAATCCTCGATTCTTCTACCATGAGCCACCTGTGGTTCTTGTTGTTGACCAACTTGCTGGTAAATAGCTTTCCGGTAGTAATTGTCTTTTCCAAACGGATTCTGAGCTCCACTAGCTTCCCTGTTCTTGCATTCCCGTTTGAAATGGCCTTTCTCCCTGCATCGAAAACAAGTAACTTTAGATTTATCAAAACCTAAAGTAGAAACGTGTGCATTAAGAAAGTCATTTCTCCCGGTAATCAGCTTGAACTTTTCAGCACGTCTAAGAACGCTAGCTAGACACCATTTGATGTCCATTAACTCCATTTCTTCGGCGTCTATCTGATCGTAATCCTCCTTTGTTAATATAGGATTCCCGATCCGCCCTGCGACCAAACTTTCATAAGATAGCAACACAGAACCAAGCAACGCCATGTGATCTTTCGCAATCTCTTCAGAAAAACTTTGACCGTCTGGAAGATTCAAAGCAATTTTGCATTGTATCACATAACCATTTCCTATCTTTGTGCTTTGAGAATGGAAGCTTGATGTATATCTTTAGGATTGATACTCAGGTATGAAGAGAAACTACTGCTACTTTTAGAACTTTGATCAACTTTTTCAGATGAATCTCCAGCACTAAACGCATTTTGGATTTTTGGGCTTCTTTCAACTTCTGGAACACTGCCTTTGTAATACATTTTTACATCCTGTTGACCACTTGGACTGTTCATCCTCGCGATCTTCTGCTGTTCCAAATCTTGACCCTCAATCTTCTCAATAAACTGAGAAATCGTTAATCCATCATAAACCCCAGTGTTTTTCAAAATCATCAAATATGTGCCCCATTCCTTTTATGGTAAAGCGTCAGCTAACTTGTCTACCCACTCTTCACGATCTTTTGTTATACTAAGCATCGACATGGATCGCACCAAGTGGCAATAACGTTCAATTAGCTTCTTTGTATCTTCACCCGGTAGACTGCTGAATAGATCAAACTCTTTCTTGAGCAACGCCTTCTTGCTCTTAATCATATTCTCACTACCCTCAAACTTGACCCAGGTCCTTGCAGGATCTATACACTGAACAAGGCAAGAACCTTACCAAACCATCCCTTAACCCCCGGCCAAGTAGCCAACATATCTCTATATAGACCGTAGAGATATGAATGGTGTAAATCTTTTATTTTATATAGACAGTAAAATAACGCCAAGACACCATGTACAAATGATAAGTAAGTTTCACCTTCAACATAAGAAACTAGTTATTAAAGTCATTAATAAAAAACCAAATAAAAAGTGCGAAAAGATAAAAAAACAAAAGTATTACACTAAATGCTTGTCTTCACCAAGTGATGTAAGAGACTTAGGAAAACATGGCCTTTGATTGTCAAGAACTCTTACTATCAATCTTGGATCCCGAGACTACTACACACACTCTATGATGGATGATGGTGGTGGATGCGGGTGTTGTGATGGTGGTGGAGTGTGGGTGAAGTGGAAGAGAGGTGGTTTGCCAAGGGATGCCTTTGAAGTGAACCAAGCACCTCTATTTATAGCCTGCACAGAAGCCCGGACACGGCCCCGTGTCCATCCACTTTCTCTTTCTTCATTAATTGCAGTTTGTCTGTATTAGCTCCACACGCCCCCGTGTCCACTGGGCACGGTTCCGTGTGAAGAAGCGTATATGTACTATAAAGATTTGCTTAGATTCTACGAATCTTAGCGTTGACCACGACCGTGTTGAGCTGGGCACGCCCCCGTGTCGGGAAATAGAAGCTTCTACGCTTTTGTCTTTTCTGCAGACACCTGAGCACGCCACCGTGTCCGCTGGGCACGGGGCGTGTTCAGCCTTCTGATCTCTAGTTTTTGCTTGGGAAGATGTTGTCAAGGGGTTGGGCATGCCACATTTATTCCTTTTCTTGTATTTATGTTAGATTTGGCTGCATTTTTGCTTGTTTTGTTCATTTATGCTCATTTAACCCTGAAAATACAAAAGGAAGACGAAAGCACACTTTTTCCAACATTAGTACTAAAAAAGGGTTAGTTTTATGCCTCATTTGATGTAATTTATATATTGCATTTTACACACATCACATGCGCACACCACTCCAGATCTGTTCCTTCATCTCCCTGCTCGCTCCCTCTCAACTAAACACCGGCGATCGGATTTCGATTCCGGTAAACGATTACCTTCGGAGAACCACCACGACTCTCCTTCTCCCACTTTCACACTCACAACACCCCCCCTCTGATGACACCCGCTGCAAACCCACACCAGTCACCCCTGCTCTCTCCGATCTGAACTCCGACGCAGCGGTCCTGCCGACGGCTGTTCGTGTCTGGCGAACTCACAACACACAACCCTCACCTCACGCCCCCCCTTCGATCAGCAAGGCGGACCACCACCACCACTGTCGGGTGGTGGTAAGCGATAGATAGATCAGCAAAGAATGAATCAGAGAGAGGAGAGAGAATTGGAGGATGAGAGAGCGACGATTGTTTCTCTGGTTACCGATAGGTCCGAGCATCGGAGACGAAGGAGTAGCATCGCCGCTCACGGCAGAGGTGGTCAACGACAGTGGTATAGCCGCCGGAATTAACAGCAGCGGCGGCGGTGGTGGCACTGTATTCGAGCCGACGAGTGTTCCGGTAAGAATTATTTCTCCAACTGTTTCTTTTCGTGCGGATCGACGATGATGATGATTTTGCGGTAAAAGATGATGTTTGGGTTCCGGTTATGTAAAGTTCAGTAGGTCTCATGTTCAGGCTCGATTCGGAAGTGGGATATCTCGGGTTTATTCGGTTCAAGTTCAAAGACAGATTCAGTTTTGGAGCGGGTTTCGGGTTAAGTCTCGACTCAGTCAACGGGTCAAACTAGTCGACAGAATTGTTCGGGTTCGCGACTCAGATCGGCGTCGGGTTCTCCGGGTCAACCACAGATTTTTCGGGTCTGGTCAAACGAGTCAAAGCTGGTCAACGAAGGTCAACCGGTCAAACCTCAATCAACGGCAGTCAACTATCGGTCATACGCGGTATAACACCCCATGTTTTTGAAAGTCAAAGGAAGAAAAGATTGCTAATTGCAGTCTGTCTCTCCTCGCTCAATCCCTGTTTTGACTTCTTTGACTTGCAGTTAGTCTATTTTATATATATTACGTTAGTTGTATTATGTGGAGTAATTAAGTAAAAACCGCAGTAATCGAATATTTATCGCTACAAATCGCTTTACGACTATGAATAATAGGAAGTAACAATGCGATAAAGCCAATTAAACACTAATCAAACTAATCTAGTCAACATCGCACTCGCAACTCGAATTACGCATTTTGATGATCATTATACGTGTGTGTGTGTGTGCGCCTTACGTGTTACTTGTGCATGTTTACTTATGGAATGTGTGGTGAATCAATCGAAACGCAATCGAAACGCAATCGAATTCAATCGCAATCGCAAAACGAATACGAATTAAAGATGATTGTATGTTGATATAGTATGATAATTAGTGGAGAAGAGACAGCGCACGATATGAGTAGTTGGGATTAAAAGTAATTTGATTAGGAAACTCTATCGCATCGCAATGCTCGCAATCGAAATCGAAATATCAAAAATTGTCGCACCAAACACTCGAATCAGGCAACTGATCGATCAGGCTGCCAGCCGATCGGTCAGCCATTTCCTCTTTTGGAACCCTATAAATACCCCTTGTCACTCTCCAACTTACTACTTTTGGCAAGTGACGTCCGACCAGCTCGTGTTCTTCACCTTTTCTCAGATTTCTCTCGATTCCGGTAAGATCTCGTCCTAAATCTTGTACTTTCTTGATCTACACGCACTCCTACACCTTTCCATCTTTCGAATCTTAACTTTTAACCGTGAAATCACTAGATTTGAGGTGTTCTAGGATGATGTCATCATGGTGTTCTTGAAGAACTTCATGTTTTGGCCTCAATCCACCGAGAACAACTTAGATCTAACCGATTTCCACATAAACAACAAAGATCTTTCATAGATCTAGACATATTCACGGTGAAAAAGGATTGAGAGAATGTTTTCCAACCTTCTTTCAACTCTTTTACACTCAATGCGCTCAAAACCGGCGGAACCGGAGTTTGTGCCGACATACTACCCATTCATGTGGTTGTGTTAGCTCAAGATCTGGATTCTAGCCACGAGGTTTACCGATTTCGGGTTAAACATGGAACACCGTCACGAAAAGTCAACTGACCGGACCTGGGTGATTCCTGTCCGATCGGGGGCATCGAGTAGTGACAAGGTTACGGTTGTTTTGCACGTTATCAAAATGGCTCGATAAAACGACAAACAAACGAAACAACCAAGTGTGAGACGAACAGGATGACCAGGACGGAGTGCCGTCCGATCGGACTGCCGTCCGAACGGACTGCCACCCGATCGACCGGTCAGCCGTTCTGCTTGCACTATGGGTCCCACACTTAATCACTTTCAAAATATTAGAAGTTTTAGTATTGAACGAACTGCTGTTCGATCGGACTACCAGCCGATCGGATTACTCTTCGGATCATGAGATACTTAGGCTTCAACACTTAATCGATTTTCAACATGTTCAATGCACTGGGAATGCCACCCGATCGAACAGTTGTCCGGTCGCCTGACATCCTGCTGCAAGGTTTGAGTTCACTGAAGTGCCAGCCGATCGGGTTGCCGGCCGATCGAACGTCTGTCCTATCGACCGACCTGAAAGGTAGAAACACCTCAAAGTTTTCAAATGCTACAACAAAAACTTCAAAAGTCAAACCATCATACACAAACACATCCTTCCTAAAGGAAGAAACAATCCACTCGAACAGTCCGACCGGACAACTGTCCGAACGACCGGACTACCGTCCGACCGGACAACTGTCCGAACGAACTGTCACACGCACGGCCAGCCGTCCGATCGACCAGCTGTCCGACCCTTCGACACTTGTTTCCATTTTACGCGTCACTCATCGTTATGCTATCAAACTATTCAGGCTAACCTTACTCTCAAGCGCTCCCTTCAATCCATCAACCGCTGTGAGTACACTCGATCCCCTTTTGATTTATGCACTTTTGGGTGTTACATACGTTACCTATTCTAAATCACATCGAACACACTACGCAACATTTTAAACGCTAACCGTTACTGATGTATTACGTGACTTAATGAATGCTTGTTGTTATGTTTACACATGGAATGCTGTCTACCTGCCTTAACGACGATAGTACTATAGTTTGGACTCAGCACCCGTTCACATGGGGGTTGTTAAGGACAATTACTTGCATGGACTACAGTGGTGGTCATGTATTGCGAACTGCCTTGTGCAGTCAACCCGCAGTCATTGGTATCGATAGATCCGTGTCGATAATTAACATGCTTCGTTTTCCTCTGTGTACGTGCTGGTTATGCATAAACTATTTCGAACTCTATATGCTATTATCAAACTTGTATGCTCACATTTACACTATGTGTATTGACTTTTACTTTAACGTATGTGACAGGTAATTAGGATGCTTAGCTGCTATGAAAGTGAAGCTAGAATAAGTTTCTAGAGGCCAACAAATAGTTGTCTGTACTAATGAAACCAAGAGTCTCTAGAAGCAGATAAACAATTGGGCAATTTTGAAAATCTGAGTTGTCGGAATAGAACTATTTTCCTGGATTTTGTCTGTAATAATTTGTTTACTTTTTGAGACATGGTATGGGACATGTTATTTTAAATTGATTAGTAATGATAATTGTTATGGAAACTTCTGGACAATCTGTTTCGCTCAGTGCCGCGCCCCGATGTTTCCGCCATCGGTTGGGGTGTGACACGCGGTCAACACAGGACCCGTTAAACTTTAACCGAAACAAATTTTAATTTCGTTGGTTATATACATTACCCTTTACGCGAACTGAGCTCGAACCTTTAGCGATTACATAACATTTATACATTAGTGATTATTTACATTTTGATATACTTGACGAAAAGTTATATATATTGTTATATTGTTGAGCAATTGATTGAATTTTGAAAATAAATACGACGGCATTTATTGTCGGGGCATCCCAAAAACAGGGGAAACTCTGCCCGATTTTCATTAAAAACCCGGTTTACGAAACTTATATTGTTATAAAGACGACACTTATCGAGGTACGAGTTTTCTTAAAAAATGTTTATAATTACTACGAACATTGATATTTCCAAGCGTTATTACAAACAAATATAATGTTTATATTTATTTCAAACGCCCAAAAATTTGGAAATAATTTATAAAATAAATATAATGTTTTATATTTATTCCCAACGTCAACGATTCGGAAATCGTATTTCAAAAGTCTAGTGTTCAGAAAACATATAACATAAATATAATTATTTATACTTCGAGTGTCGGGACTTCGAATGTACTTACAAAAATCATTCGTTACTAACGTCTAAACCGAACACGACACGTACCGCTATCCATCTATGTATTACTAGTTACAACGACTAACACGACTTCGTGTGTATATATTTGATTACATACATAAATATAAGTATATATCTTATATCACTCGAAAACTAAGTTGATCTCGAGACTTAGTTTTATCCAGATTACAAACGGGATCAAATAACCATAGATTGGTTATTCTAAGTCAAGATAACACTACCTTAGGGTCGTTTAGTTAACGACTCGGTAGAGCTCGGACACGTAGTTTAGCTACGTTTAAACTAGAAACTGATGAGTTATTCCCTGTTAGAAATACTATAGATGCACGCTAGCTAATTCACATTCTTGGAACGACACTTCGGAATCACGCTAAGCTAGCTTTGCACAGGAATATCCAGGTGAGTTCATAACCCCCACTTTTTACTGTTTTACATTTTTATAAATGTTTTTGAGGGTGGAAAGACATGCAAGTTTCGCAAAAGTACACAATATTTCGATGAACGAAAACTATATATATTTCTAAACAATTTCGCAACAGGATTTCAACAAACTCAAATGGTTTACGAAAAGTTCATGCTAAACTTACTGGTTCTAATAACAATACAAGGTTTTCGAAACATGCATGAGTTTTCATAACGTGGGCAAAGGCCCAATGACACAAGGACTGGATGGTGCACTAGGGCAACGACCCAATGACACAAGGACTAGATGGTCCACTAGGGAAAAGGCCCAATGACACAAGGACTGGATGGTCCATTACTCACTAAGGGCCGTAGGGTCTCTAAAACTGTACAGTGAAGTCCTCGCTACTATTTGGAACTATAATCGCCTGCTAGTCTACCGTCTTGAGTAAACGGATTGGCGAGGCACTTGCTAGCACAGGGTGGGTTATAGGCTCATGCGGGCATGTTGTCTTTGTCGTACACGGACATTGACGGTTATACAATTTATACAAACACAAGATTTTCAAATGACATGCCAAAGAAAATGGTTTTATTACGTTCTCTCGACATTACTTAAACTGGTTATCAAAAAGATTTGTTTTAAATCTTTTTCAAAACAAACTATGAACTCGCTCAACTTTATGTTGATTTTTCACATGTTCTTTCTCAGGTTCCATTTTCAAAACTATGGAATGGTTGGAATAGGGAAACCCATGGGAATTTGAGTACTTAGCGGCGTTCACTTTCTAGAAGTCTTAGATCAAACACTTCCGCTGTGCAATGAAGATACCAGTCCAGTCACGCCAGCTCTGATATTTCGGGGTGTGACATAAAAATGGTGATGTTCCTCCTTATATTACCTTGGTAATATTGTGGAAACACTCCAGTAGGTATTCCATCCTTTGTAGAAGAAGAAATGGTGAAGAAAGTACGTAAAAATGAAGTTTACATGAACATAAACAAAATCATAAAATTAATCACACTTTGGACCTTAAATATGGTGAGGTTTCACCTTAGATTACCATGGTAATCTTGTGAAAACATTCCTAGAGGTTATCCAAGTGAAAACAAAAGAAGAAATAGTTGAGGAAGTGGGCTAGAACTCACTTTGAAACCCTTAAACTTTCTGCTCAAAGCTGGAAATTTTTGAGTGATTTAGAGTGTATTTGAGAGTGTTTTGTGGAGTTGGAAAGTGGAATAGAGTGGGGGAAATGTTGTTTATATAGGGAAGCATTAGGGTTAGAGGTTAGGAAGGTATTAAACATGATTAGGTGGGAAACAAGCAGTGGCAGACCCAGGAAAATTTTTCAAGGGGTGCGGAAATTTTTAGGCCTCGATTGCCATCATAAAATATTAGAAAAAATCGATACAATTCGGGTCGGGTCAGATGATAAAAGGATAATACATGATAAAAAGACAATATATATATAGGGGAAGGTTAACGTTCAATAGTACGTTGCTTAACGTGCGAAGCATACACGAGTAAATTACGCATGTAATAATTTACAAACCTAATTATGCATGATCACAAAAATCACGCATGGCAAACACAAAATCACACATGGTAAGAAACCCTAATTACGCATGTTGTGGCATAATCACGCACGTTATAACACTGCTCGCATACGCTTCGCACATTAAAAACTTTTGTATTTTAAAATTTTTCTATTGCGCATATATAAAATATTCTTATGTATATATCTGCATAAAAAATAATAGGATGATGAATAAGAAATAAAATAACTAAAAACAAAAGTTAGTTTAAATTAAAAAGAAAATTTAAATGTTACGGACAATAGAATGATATGTCAATATTAGTGTATATAATTTTCTTTTACTAATTCAAATGTTATGGACAATAGAATAGCATATTTTTTTTTGAAGGGTGACTTTCTATGTACAGGACCTATTGGTCACCGGGTTCATGTCGATGACAATCCCCCGTCAGCCCCGCTCTTCCGGATGCGATGTTCGATCGGCCGTTGCGCAAGCTGACCTTCGCCCGGAAACCATACTGCCCCCACACGAGAGACTCGCTGGGGTAACAGCTGGGTAAAACCGGGTTGCCCTCAAGACCGCACCATGTTTGTGAAAAAAAATAAATAAAGAAAAACAGATTCAAAGTCACCAAACCCAATTTATGAAAAAAAATAACTAAAGAAGCTGAGGTAAAATAAATAAAGAAAAGAGTAAAATGCATGGATAGTCCCTGTGGTTTTGTAAATTAACATCTATAGTCCCCAACTTTTGGAAATTACACTGGTGCTCCCTGTGGTTTGACAGTTTGTTACTCGGATAGTCCCTGGAGTGGATGGAGGTTAGTTTTCTCAGTAAAGTGGACGTGTAATGACAAAACTACCCTTACTATTAAATATAATAACTTAAACATTTTCTTCGGTTTAACCGGTTCTTGTTGTTGTTTCTTTTTGGGTTTCGGGATCTTCATTTGCTCCGGTGGTGTGTGTTGAATAACAGATAATGGTGGTTGTTGCTCTTTAACTTCTTCATCAACTGATCTAGTTGTCCAAACCAAATTGCAGCGAAAACTGATTGAAAAAAACTGTTTTTTTAAGTTGGGTCCAGAACAGGTATTCCCCATCTAGCCCCACAGCCAGATCAATCCGTCTCCAATCAGTTTAACTTCAACCCGACCCGACTCGTGTCACTGCACTTTCTTGATGAAACAGAGATCTATTCACCATCAAAAACCTCCCAAACTAAAATAAGTCAACCCATTACAATTGTCAACAAAAGATCACAATTAACGCCAATCAAGAAACTAAAACAAACAACATGCAATTAATTAAACACTGAGTTACAAACTAACAATGAATGACAAAAATAAATCAAGAAAATAACCAAGGGCTAATTTCTACATTCACGAGGTTTGGAATCACAAAAACAAAATTGAAGTGACTTACAACATCTAATCGGAAACCGTCAACGGCGTCGGTCATTAAAATCTCTTCCACCGGAAACCGTCAACGGCATGATCTTTCAGATCTGTTTCAATAAAAACATAGTATGGGAAAGAAAGTTATTATCAAGCCCAAGTGGTGGTGGTGTGGGGTAGGTGGTGGCTGGTGGTCGTGTGGGTATGGGTGGGGGTGGTGGCAGGTGGTGGTGCTGGACGCTGGTGGTGGCAGGTGGTGGGGGGTTTTCCTGAGAGAGATAGTAGAGAGAGTAGAGAGAGCAGAGAGTGTGTGTTTATATATATGTGTATGATTTTTTCTTATATTTTAATATAATTAAGGGGTAATTTTGTAATTTCGTATGGATTTAACGGAGAAAACTAACCCACATCCACTTCAGGGACTATCCGAGTAACAAATTGTAAAACCACAGGGACTAAGTGTGTAATTTTGAAAAGTTAGGGACTAAAGGTGAAATTTCATCAAACCACAGGGACTATCCGTGCATTTTACTCTAAAGAAAAATAGATTCAAAGTCACCAAACCCAATGTGGGTCACTGTCAAGTACAAGTTAAATTGAAAATAAGATTAAAATAATGCATCATGTTTTTCTTCTCCATATAACTTTTAACAAAAGTTTTTAATTTGCTGAGATTGAGCTTCCGGTTGCCGGAAGAGAATTTTCTGGCTAAAGTCATCTTCTTCTTTTTCTTTGTTTTCTTTCTCTTTCGAGTTCAAGGGGTGCGATTACAAAATTTTAAGGGGTGCGCTCAAGATTTTAGAGGGTCTATAACACTAATTTTGTTTATTTAAAGGGGTGAGCCCGCCCCCCTTAAGAGCATTCACATCCAATCCACTAAAAATATACATACATTTCACTAAAAAACAACTCTTATATCAATATATTTCCACTAAAAACAAATATTTTTTCTCTCTCCTTTTCAATATATATTACATTTTTCTCTCTCTTCACTCACAACCACTTTCAATATATATTAAAAAATTACTAGTAGGGTGCCCGCGCGATGCGGCGGGGGTGACAATTTGGATTGTGGTGCTCGTTTCTGATAGTTTTTTGTTCGTATAATATTTATTGTAGCATCATTGTGGTAGATATACGTCATAATCGAGGTCATCGATAAGTCTATTTCATCGTGGTGTGCATGATTCGACCGGTTCGGCTATTATCATCAATCGAAGCTATCGGTTAGTCTAGTTTATTGATCAA
Source organism: Helianthus tuberosus (assembly GCA_030545235.1). NCBI lineage: Eukaryota > Viridiplantae > Streptophyta > Magnoliopsida > Asterales > Asteraceae > Helianthus > Helianthus tuberosus. Next base: position 22,999 of record JARYGA010057273.1, read on the forward strand.
GCATTTTTTGGTTATTCAGTTCGGTTTATTCGGTTTGAATGATGGTTTTTAGTTCAGTTTTTTTTTTATTTCGGTTAATAGCCAAAACAACACTATGTTTGCTTCAAAATATATGAAATGAGATATAAATACATGATTTGGAATAATATATAAATGAAGTGGTAGTATAAAATATGAAATACATGAACTCGATGTATAAAAGTTAGAAGTATATGAAAATATGGAAGGTTCGGTTTGGTAAACGATTGCAGCAACAACAATTTGCAACCCGATACTCGTTTCCGTTACTTTATCAATTGTCTTGTGATATATTGTCTAGTACTTCTATCAGTATAATTTTTGGTGGTCATGTGCTATAAAAGTTACCTTAATAACAAAAACAATGTAAGCATTTTTTATGCTATAAAAGGTCGTAAAAAACTCTAGTCTTCACCCAAGTTAAGAGTAAATGAATTTAATGTACTATAATACATCTTTATGAAATAAACACTTTTTGAAATAAACTAACTGGAAAAAAAAAAACAAGTACACCCGTCCCTTCTAGCATTTTAATAAGGCTTGATGCACAACCTCACCCCGATACATCTCTGCTAATGTTAACACTCTCAGCCTGTCAAAATAAAAAATTATAGAATTTTAGCATGAACATATTACAAATTTAAACATTTTAACAAAATATAAAATTATGAAAACCTTCTTTGTGATCTTTTCAACTTAATCATTATACCCTATCCCCTGTACTTTATAGTCAGCAACCTAAATTACGTACTTTAATATAATGTAATAACTACAATCGATCAAATGTTAATTTTTTTAGAACACGCACCTTGATTGGATCAGCAGCGACTTGGAGATTAATTGTAGCCGTTTTTTTTTTCCACTTCATTACACGATGCCTATTACAAAGCATTGAAACTTCTATAATATAAGAATAGGAAGTGAAACCGAGTATATAAGTTTTTCATCATAATATATTAGATAAATGTAATTTTAAAGAAAACCTACAGATTTGGTGAGGTTGTCAAAAGTTAATACAGGCCCGGCTTCCTGTATTAACATCAACCTCCACAGCTTCCAGTAGACGACATGAACACATGTTGAAGAAGGCTGGATGAATCATGCGGAGAGAAGAAACGATCTGGTAACCAAATAACAAACTTGAAGTTGCTAAGAAAGTTGCCATCGAAGATCAAAGTGTAGCAAATATTATCATTCAACGTAATAATACAAATAACTTCTTACCTGCGCTTCAAACATGACAAACAACTTAGTGTATAAATTTAATTGATTATGAACCATATCTCCAGAGTAATTGAACAGCCTGGATAAAAAAGATCACTGTTGGTCAAGAATTTGGGAATATTTTGTGGATGGTTGTACAAGCACAAGGTACAACAGATGGAGCATAGTGAACAATAGTATAGCCCTTTTGACCCGACCTGCTTAACCAGTTATAGTGGGCCCAAATAGTATAGCCCTTTTGACCCATAACCCAACCCGACTGACCTGCCAACCTTGCCACCTATAGATTTTATTACACATTTACATTTGAAATTAAGCGTGCTTTCTGGGCAATTCAGATGTTATTACTTGAATACCACAAAAAATGAGTTCTCATTTTTATATGAAAACTAACACAAGAAAATGAATAAGTATTTTTGGTAGTTAAGATGAAGTTAGATAATAAATTTTAAAAATACCTACACCATGTCCTTCACGGATGCTGATACATGCCCCGTATTGGGTGACCAAAAACCAACCTGGAGATACGTACTCTGCATGATTCAATAAACAAATTTGCTTACATTACTTTCAAATGCAAATAACGCTTTAAAACGCTTAAATTTGGACACTTTTGCTCGTGTACAAAAAGTGCTGCAACAAACCACAATTGCCGGTTGTTCGTGTTGAGTTTGACAATATTATTTAATTACGGGTTTTTTACGTAAAAAATTTGGCAACCTGGGTATAAGTTTTTTTTTTCCACCAAATACAAAAAAATTATACGATGTACATTCGAAGGAGCTTGCAATAGATGTAAATGGGTTAAAATTTTGTTAACTTCAATAACAATAAATCTATAATATATAACAGCTTGCACCAATGTTATATGCAACATAAATTCAATTCAACTCATGATAAAGTGGTACTGACTTCAAATTTTTTTTTTTGCTAAAACCACATAAATGGTAGAAAACAACACATTTTTTAAGTATTTAGATCCCAAAATGGGACGATAAGAACACCAAATGCATATATAGACATCAAAATAGCACACACAAAAATAGCAGAATATGAATACCTTTGAAAATTACCATATAACAGCAGCAGAAAGGCTAATAAAGGCCCACATTCCCTTCTTCACCTACACAATGAAATCAGGAGAAATCAACTTCAACAACCGACATAAAACAATAACAAAGATAAAGTAAAGTGGACACCTTATTACTATTACAGTTCCATTGCCACTGCCGACAACCATGCCGGAACCACCAAAATTCGTTCCAGATCTGAAAAATACGAAGCATATGTCGTGTTTTTTAAGTGGCCGGAAACCAGACCCTAAAGCACCTGAGTCGACTTTGCAGCAAATCCAAACCCTAAAACACATGCCCTAAACGCACATCCGACATTAATAACACCACCACACCATCATACGCATTAATATTAACAGTAATCCACTGTAAATCAAATGAAAATCGAAGGAAGATATGATGGAACCTGAGGAATTCAAGAGAAAGAGATAATTTGTGGACTGAAAAATGTGGGTTCTGAGGAGCCATGAAAGCGAAGAAAATAAAGCGGTGCAAATGGGAGTAAGGTTTAAGAACGTGGAGAGTTTGTTTTGAAGATCTGACTCTCTCACTCATTGCTTTCTCCCTCTTTCAAAGTCATTTAAAATTTAAAATTGAAACACGCCACTCAAAAGAACCTCTTTAAAGTATGTTGGTTTGTTTAAATTTTAAGAGGCTTAAATTTCAAAAAGCCTTATCACTACAATTAAGAGGTTTAAATTTTAAAAAGCTTTCCCGCTCAGTTAACTATAAGATTTTGTTACTCCTTTAAAGTATGTTAGTTTGTTGATATATTTAATTTAATTAAAGTGTAAAGGTAATTTTCAACCAATTCTTCAACAATAGTTTTTAATTTTAAAAGCGATTATGATTTTAGTTTTTAATCTATGTTTTATTTGTGATGTTTTTAATCTTAAAGTACGTTGAGATTTAATCACTTGGACACTAAAGCATCATTTACTTGTACATTTTAATTCGTACGTCAATCCTGAACAAGACAACTATCAAAACGTCGACCAAAATGAGTAGGTCATCATGGTGCCTTTGGATTTTTTTGAAATATTGTAGTTTATAAGATATTGCAAGAATACGTAAAATAATTATAACTTTGTTTAGAAAGGAGAAAAGTGTAACTAATTATCTATAATTTTGTTAAAACTTATGGATTTAAGTGTAATAAGTTGAGGGACTAAAAAATAATTATGGATTAAAAGACCACTTTACCCTCATTTTAGGGGTTTATTTATAAATAAGGGGGGAACAAGTTCTTAACTTTTGGGAATCCCTCCCTCATGCATTATAATATAGTATAGATAGTGGGTGAACAGTGTCCCCTCAAATATACAGATGAACAGTAACATTTTCTCTCTCCTCCACTCACAATCACTTTTTATACTCTTTACATTTTAAAAACTCCACACACTACATATGATGGACTGGATGGGAATGCTCTAAGGACACTGTAGGTCCACCCCTGGAAACAAGAGCCAAAAAATCAACCAGTACTTAGCTGAGTTCTAGTGGCTGCGGATCCACTTCTGGCCGCACATGCTGGCCAAAGTCAGCTGATTATGTTTCATTTGTTGTCTAGTTCAGTCCCCTAGGTTTGATATTAGAATGTTATAAGATATTAAAGTATATAAAAATTATATTTAATTAAAGTTGGTTAGGAGATATGAGCACAAAACAACCAATGGCAGAACAGCCGTGTCTCGGCTGTGGATGGACTTCGGCCGCAAGGCCTTCACATT
>JARYGA010057274.1:0-28167 GCA_030545235.1 Helianthus tuberosus
ACACGTAGTAACATACGAGGAACACACAATGTTCATTGAATCATCACACAACAGCCGGTTATCATCATGAAATCCCACAATAAGTAGTTGGTTCACTTACAAGTCCATATCACAAATTCATAATTCATATGTCATGTAACAGTCACATTTCGTTGTGTTACTCACATGGTGCACAATTTAAATAAGCTAATGGCCTAGCAAGGATTATAACACTTAATCTTCTCCCCTACAAACCATAATCCTTTCGTGGCCCAGTCAAGTTATAATATGTACGGCCCAACACTAACATCTGTTTAGAAAGTGGCCCAACAAACGGAGCCGTGTGTGTGCGGCCCATTTGAACCCAGCCCGCTCGGACTGCACGGCTGCCCCCACCTCGCAACAGTGCGGGCCCGATATCGTTAGGTGGGCCTGTGGTTTACTTGGCTCGGTTAATAGGTGAGGCCCAAACACCTCCCTAAACTCTTTCAATTCATTTAGTTTAGGAGCCCACTACACTCTAGGTTATTATATAATATATATTATCAAACGCCACTATTTAGATGTATCGAACCATAACTGATCAATCATGTTATCTTCCTAATCACATAATCACCCTAGCTTCCTTGAATTCAGCGATTTATCAATGGCAATTATTATGGTGATCATGCTCAAAATGCAATTATATCCCATAATCTTTCCAACTAATCTGTGAACATCATGCATAAACTTAAGTCTTCACATAAGCAACTCAGGTTTAGATCATTGTATTCATGGGAGTTTTGGTGTGCTCGACCCCCTACATCACTGAATATTATTCATGCAGGCAACATCAAACAAATAACAACCGAACCAATCATCCCATACAACCCTAGTTTATCGCTGAAATAATAGCAATCAAGATGAAACAAAGCAAGTTTATCGATTCAAGTCATAACTACTCATCAACGTATAGTCATCAAATCATTCATTACCACACATAGCACTTTTGAATTTTAATAATTCCTAGATCGGCAGAAGGGATTATAACAATTTACACATGGTCAGGACAATCAACAAGAACTAACATCCCATATTCATCATCCTTACAATTTTCATATATTACGATAACAAAATTATAATCGGAAAGAACTACAATCACATAATTAACAAAGGTTGAGAGGAAAATATACTAACCGATGAATGATAAAGTCTTTTCTAGAATGGGTGAACAATGAGTCTCCTAGGGAGAGGTCCGATCTATGCACACCATACTTCGACCGGTCCACTGCCGTCGCATACATGGGGTTAATTAGGGTTGTTAGATACGTAATTTGCGCAACTTAAACAACTGCCAAGTAATGATCATATAATCGCCACTAATGGGTTTGGGGATGGGCTCGGTTTGGGCTTAAGATATGTGGGTCGAAGTGATTAAAAGAGATGGTGTGCATGCTAGAGGAGTGTGTGTGTGTGGCCCGACCCACTCTCGGCTCAATGTTAATTCACTAATAGTCTTCGGTCCAATAGAAGTTTTATAAAGTGTCAAGCCCATGTGAACATCTCAGTAGACATATCCACTCATTAATTTCAATCGGTCCACTAAGCAAATAGATATATCAAAAATTGTCGGCCATTATTTATTTGTGGTCAAATCTTTTGAATTTGTTTGGCTAAGCAATCACGTGTAGCATATTCAATTCAAACAGTATGCATGTGAAGTATTGTGTGGCTCAATAAGTTGTTGGCAGCTTACATGTGTTTCATTTGAAACTCATTTGTCTTTTTGTGCTTCCATTGTCGAACGAAATGAAGTGGTAACTCAAGAGTGCTGCAGATTTGCCTCAGGTGTCACATCATCCCCAAATTGAAAGAAATTTCGTCCCGAAATTTGGTAAGCGATCCAAAGCAGCACGGTGTTAGATCAGGATGACTGTGGATTTTCCCGCGGGTACCACATCATCCCCAACTTGAAAGGGAATTTCGTCCCGAAATTCACCAATGATAGCAAAAGTTGGTTCAACCACCTTAACATTTGAGGATACTAGAGCTACATCTGATCCTTGCGTTCCCACGTGAACTCTGGTTCATGTCTCGAGTTCCAATGAACTCTCACGATTGTCATACGACTAAGCTTACGATCCTTAACTTCCTCGTCCTTGCTTTCGATTGACACCTTGACAACTGCAGCTTGTCCAATAAAGGTATCACAAATGTTTCATAGGGCAAACACTGCCCTAGATTCAAGACATAAACAACATTGTGTACGCAACCCCATTGTGTGCATAAATTCATCTTGCCACGCTTCCCAAGGTGCATCGTACCCTCCCAGGGTGATACTTCCAATTAATACACGTTCGCATGCGGCGAACTCTCAGTGTATCCTAAACTTATCAGCTTTCCTGACGGTCACGCTTTGCCGCCAGACGATTTCAGATCTAATCAATCTTCCCAAGGGTTTCAAGTACAAGTCTTGGACCTGTGATTAGGTTGTTGTCCGCCTCAGTCCAACAAGGAGGTTGGCATTATTGTCCATGCAATGCCTCAAACAGAGCTGTATGCTTACTAAAACGGTAATGGCTGCAGTAGAACTCACCGAAAGATAAGCGTCCTTCCAGTTCCACTAAAGTTAACCATACATATGTTCACAGCATGTCCTCGAGTGTCAGGACGGTTCGTTTACTCTGACCGTTTGTCCTACGGTGATAAGAAATGTCCATGTCTAGACGTGAGCCGAGGGTATCGTGTATTGGCTGTCATAAATCAGGTATAGCTCCAAAATCAGAAGTAACAGGAGTTGGCACCTCGTGCCTAAAACCGCCTCTCTCAGAAGAACATCCACAGCTTGTGAAGACTCGTCAGTTTTCTTGATTGCAAGAGAGTGTACTGGTTGCGTGAGACAATCAACGATCACCCAGGTGATATTGTTTACGTTTCGAGTTGTAAGTAGACTAGTGGCAGAGTCCACGACAGTCTGGTACTTCACCTTGACTTTCCCGCAAGTCAAACATCGTTCACATACATAGCTAGGTGAGCCTTCTTGCCCGATCACCAGTGCAAGATTTATAGATCCCACTAACTCTCATCAAAACCCAGACGACTAGAATATCGAGGTTGGTGTGCTTTGCTCAACACAAGTTCCCTAAGGTTGTCGTATAATGAGATCCAAGTTCATTCCATGAGGTAGCGAATATCATCCGACCCGCCAAAGCTTGCTTCTCTATGCCCTGCATGGGTTTAACTTGAAAATCCTTTTCCTTCAGTTCTCCAGTTTGAACAGAGCGAGTCTGATCAGGTAGGTTAGAGTCGATAGTGAGCTGCAAAGCCCGTGCTATGTCAAGTTTCACAGTCGTAATCATCCAAAAGTTCCATCCAGCGATGCCATTAACTGATTCAACTCTTTCGAAACCAGGGTATACGGGAGGCCCTTGTGATCGGTCTAAGTAGTGCATTCGGTACCGTCCAAGTAATGCCTCCATCTTAAATCCAAAGACCATGGTTTCCACCGCAGATTGTGTGTCGTGCAGTTCCTCTTCGTAACTCCATCACGTAGGTCATCAATCTCTCGTGTTGCATCGGTGTGTAACTGGGACTCTGATTCGGATAGAAGCGATGCTCAGTGCATTGCATAGCTGAAATTAAAAAACTGAAAAGACGTTTTCATGTTTTGTCTCCCACGAATACACAGCACCCTGCTGTGCTAAAGAGGTTAGAGTTGTGCGATCTTCGAAAATCCTGTGATGAATCTGTGATAGTATCTAGTGAGACCAAGAAATTGTTGTATCCTCGAAGGAATCTTTGGTGTCGACCAGTTTCTAACAAAATGGATCTTAGCGAGATCCACGTGTATACCCACTTCGTTGTTCATACGACCAAAATGTACCTCTCGATTCCTGAAGTTACCTTTTAGCGAGACTTCGCGCGGAGTGGCGCCTCCCTCAGGAGCTCTAAAATAGGATACATATACCCCCCATGTTGTTCCTTTCTCCTGATAATGATCCAAAACGTCATCAACAAACACGGTCGATTCTTGTGGTCCATGAAGCTGCTGGTGCGTTGATTAACTCAATGATCATGGTGTACAAAGTCGCATTGGCTGCATTGCGTTCGATATGCCGTTCTAAGAGCATTCTCCCCTTGGAATTCCCTCTGATGATAGTTCGTTCGTTAGTCAGTCCTCGAATAGAAACTTGTCCGTCGCAACTGGTCAACAGTTTGTCAATACATGGTCGAGGCAAACGGTTCTTAACTGTCACCTTGTTGAGTTCTCAATAATCAGTACGCGTACGAAAAGGTTTATCTTCATGGATATAACTAGGGGCTCTCCCAAGCGGAAAGCTAGGTTCGATAAAACTCCCGTCCAATAGTTCTTCTGGTAGCACATAGGGAGAAATCACGAACAATTGGTGGATACTCGATCCTCTTATCCTTAGCCTTAACATCGGTAACGAGTGCTAACATAGCGGGGTAATCCTTCCGTGGACACTTCTGGCCTTCATTGCTGAATTGATGCTAACCTCTGCACCACTCGGATATTTTATGACAGACGACAACTTCCTCCTCACAGGGTATATCTGCACGATATCTGGATAACCAATCCATACTGACTACTGCATCAAAACATTAGGGTTTAAAGAAACATTAGGGTTAAGCAGAATAGAGACGAAGCGATTATCTACCCATACAAGCTACCATACGGCTATAATTCTGGCGTCGCCTATGCCAATCCTATATGCCCTTCCATGAGCATCATTTCCAATGTTGTTATTGCCGTCGTTCCCTTGGTTGTTGTCATCTTGATTTAACAACGGCCAATCCATGTCGTGGGCACCTCCATTTCCATACCGTTGGCTACAATTACGAGTATCTTGATGTTGCCGTGACTGTCACCCCTAATGTCGTCGCTTGAAACGGAGCCCTACGATTTGCACCGTCAAAGTCCATCTTTTCACATTTTGTGCCACGTCCTAGTGCGCCACCCACTGTGCTGGCAGTTACACATACCATACTATAGTCGATTGTCATTGCTTATACCCCGACGAACTCGTAAGAGTTGACTCCCATAAGTCGCTGACTTGGGTTAAAGATTCGATTGAAGTCAGTTCGCTGGTGTTCGTTGCCAGTAATTAGGGTTGTCCAAATACTGGGACCGGTAAAGTACCACGCTCATCCTCTCGTCCATCGATCTAGCAAGTTAATTGAGTAATACATGGTATGTTGCGAGAGTGTTGCAGAAGTGATCGCACTTCGGGATTTAAGACGCCAATACGTTAAGTTCCATCAAACGAAGAAAGGTGAGAAAGGTATAGACCAATCATTGTCGTTGCAACATCCAACTCAAGGATCTTCGTACAAGCACCTAACATTCTACACAGTTCGCTAGGCGTTCAGATGGGTGTTCAGGTAATACTTGATAGCATCAGGATTCGAAAATATTCAGAGAGGAGTGAAAAGGTCGTGTTCGAGTAGGAGACAATCACTGCTATGACTCCTATAGACTGTTGTGTTTCACATCGATCAAATAACGGAACGGAACCCCTTTTTCACTTGTTAAGTCTCACTGGGACTCGCATGCACCCCACATTATTATTATGTGTGCACCCACAATAATATTGCGATTTGCATGCTCATCTCAGCTCCTCCTAACTCATGTCAAATGGTTCCTCAATCTTGAGTAGCAAACAAAGAACATCACAAACGTGAGTCATGAATGTCTAGGGAAACACCACACTATCAATCACATAACACATGCACGTAATACATGAATTCATATTGTTGTGCTAAACGTGCAATCATATGCAATATCATAGGTAAGTGTTCACTAGTTATGCAATATAATGAGTATAAGAGAGACGAACCTTGCAGTCTGGAGCTGAGTGTCATGGTCGTATTCAGAACTTGATCGGTTATAGTCTGGTTTTACAAAATGTTTTAAAACCAAGTTCACTATAACCAGTGGCTCTGATACCAAACTGTCACACCCCCAAAATACCACCTAGGGAATGTCCCTGCTAGGCGTGTGACATACCAATAACGAGCCACTAATTACATTGAACCCATATAAGTTTCCAAATAAAATCATCACTTATTAAATAAAAGTTTCAACAATAAGTTTAATTAAAACCCAACACGTTCAGCGGGAGCAAATAGTAAACCAAAGTTAAACCGTTTCAAAACCAATGTAAGCTATCCATAATTCGATCACATGAATCCATCCAGTACAACCATGACCACTCCTGCTACTCCAGACAGCAAGTTCCCAAATCCAAGATACCTAACGACCTGCGAGCATGTAACAAGTGTATCAGACAAGGCTGGTGAGTTCATAGTTTTGCGAAAACGTTGGTTACCAAGTGTTTAGTTAATCCATTGAATTTAATTCCGAAAGTAATGTTGATAATATCTCGATACTGAACAAGACGGCTCCTGATGTATGTTTTGCCCATTCCCCAGTGCTCCTATCAAAGCACTGGGCCCGACTGGGTCATTACTTCACACCCGCCCTCTCTCAGGAACGGGGTGAGGGTGCCAAACCTAAGTAGCCCTACCAACTAATACCCCGCTACCACCCACGATAGCAAAAGATGGGACTTAAGAGATAGAGAGTGAGAATATTATCCAACATCCCAGTTTTACCCAAAAGATTTATCCCTCCCCGAGATACCCACCGACTGTCCCAAACCACCGGGACGCACGCTCAAAAGTAATGAACTCACCTTTGATTGCTCGGTATATTATGTTACGTTATTCACAGCTGATCAATCAAATTCCTAACATGGTTACCAACGATAATCAGTTTCGCATGCAATTAAACCACATTTTCTACTCATATAGCCAACAAGTGTCGTACAGATAGTGGTGTTAATTATTTCACATGTTGTAACAGCAATTCACGTATTCATTGCATTCACCGCATACACGTAGTAACATACGAGGAACACAAAATGTTCTTTGAATCATCACATAACAGCCGGTTATCATCATGAAATCCCACAATAAGTAGTTGGTTCACTTACAAGTCCATAACACAAATTCATAATTCATATGTCACGTAACAGTCACATTTCGTTGTGTTACTCACATGGTGCACAATTTAAATAAGCTAATGGCCTAGCAAGGATTATAACACTTAATCTTCTCACCTACAAACCATAATCCTTTCATGGCCCAGTCAAGTTATAATATGTACTGCCCAACAATAACATCCGTTTAGAAAGTGGCCCAATGAACGGAGCCGTGTGTGTGCAGCCCATTTGAACCCAGCCAGCTCGGACTGCACGGCTGCCCCCACCTCGCAACAGTGCGGGCCCGATATCGTTAGGTGGGCATGTGGTTTACTTGGCTCGGTTAATAGGTGAGGCCCAAACACCTCCCTAAACTCTTTCAATTCATTTAGTTTAGGAGCCCACTACACTCTAGGTTATTATATAATATATATTATCAAACGCCACTATTTAGATGTATCCAACCATAACTGATCAATCATGTTATCTTCCTAATCACATAATCACCCTAGCTTCCTTGAATTCAGCGATTTATCAATGGCAATTATTATGGTGATCATGCTCAAAATGCAATTATATCCCATAATCTTTCCAACTAATCTGTGAACATCATGCATAAACTTAAGTCTTCACATAAGCAACTCAGGTTTAGATCATTGTAAGTCATGGGAGTTTTGGTGTGCTCGACACCCTACATCACTGAATATGATTCATGCAGGCAACATCAAACAAATAACAACCGAACCAATCATCCCATACAACCCTAGTTTGTCGCTGAAATAATAGCAATCAAGATGAAACAAAGCAAGTTTATCAATTCAAGTCATAACTACTCATCAACGTATAGTCATCAAATCATTCATTACCACACATAGCACTTTTGAATTTTAATAATTCAAAGATCGGCAGAACGGATTATAACAATTTACACATGGTCAGGACAATCAACAAGAACTAACATCCCATATTCATCATCCTTACAATTTTCATATATTACGATAACAAAATTATAATCGGCAAGAACTACAATCACATAATTAACAAAGGTTGCGAGGAAAATATACTAACCGATGAATGATAAAGTCTTTTCTAGAATGGGTGGACAATGAGGGAGAGGTCCAATCTATGCACACCATACTTCGACCGGTCCACTGCCGTCGCATACATGGGGTTAATTAGGGTTGTTGGATACGTAATTTGCGCAACTTAAACAACTGCCAAGTAATGATCATATAATCACCACTAATGGGTTTGGGGATGGGCTCGGTTTGGGCTTAAGATATGTGGGTCGAAGTGATTAAAAGAGATGGTGTGCATGTTAGAGGAGTGTGTGTGTGTGGCCCGACCCACTCTCGGCTCAATGTTAATTCACTAATAGTCTTCGGTCCAATAGAAGTTTTATAAAGTGTCAAGCCCATGTGAACATCTCAGTAGACATATCCACTCATTAATTTCAATCGGTCCACTAAGCAAATAGATATATCAAAAATTGTCGGCCATTATTTATTTGTGGTCAAATCTTTTGAATTTGTTTGGCTAAGCAATCACATGTAGCATATTCAATTCAAACAGTATGCATGTGAAGTATTGTGTGGCTCAATAAGTTGTTGGCAGCTTATATGTGTTTCATTTGAAACTCATTTGTCTTTTTGTGCTTCCATTGTCGAACGAAATGAAGTGATAACTCAAGAGTGCTGCAGATTTGCCTCAGGTGTCACATCATCCCCAAATTGAAAGAAATTTCGTCCCGAAATTTGGTAAGCGATCCAAAGCAACACGGTGTTAGATCAGGATGACTGTGGATTTTCCCGCGGGTACCACATCATCCCCAACATGAAAGGGAATTTTGTCCCGAAATTCACCAATGATAGCAAAAGTTGGTTCAACCACCTGAACATTTGAGGATACTAGAGCTTCATCTGATCCTTGCGTTCCCACGTGAACTCTGGTTCATGTCTCGAGTTCCAACGAACTCTCACGATTGTCATACGACTAAGCTTACGATCCTTAACTTCCTCGTCCTTGCTTTCGATTGATACCTGGACCTGTGATTAGGTTGTTGTCCGCCTCAGTCCAACAAGGAGGTTGGAATTATTGTCCATGCAATGCCTCAAACAGAGTTGTATGCTTACTAAAACGGTAATGGCTGCAGTAGAACTCACCCAAAGATAAGCGTCCTTCTAGTTCCACTAAAGTTAACCATACACATGTTCACAGCATGTCCTCGAGTGTCAGGACGGTTCGTTTACTCTGACTGTTTGTCCTACGGTGATAAGAAATGTCCATGTCTAGACGTGAGCCGAGGGTATCGTGTATTGCCTGTCATAAATCAGGTATAGCTCCAAAATCAGAAGTAACAGGAGTTGGCACCTCGTGCCTAAAACCTTCTCTCTCAGAAGAACATCCACAGCTTGTGAAGACTTGTCAGTTTTCTTGATTGCAAGAGAGTGTACTGGTTGCGTGAGACAATCAACGATCACCCAGGTGATATTGTTTCCGTTTCGAGTTGTAAGTAGACTAGTGGCAGAGTCCACGACAGTCTGGTACTTCACCTTGACTTTCCTGCAAGTCAAACATCGTTCACATACATAGCTAGGTGAGCCTTCTTGCCCGATCACCAGTGCAAGATTTATAGATCCTACCAACTCTCATCAAAACCCAGACAACTAGAATATCGAGGTCGGTGTGCTTTGCTCAACACAAGTTCCCTAAGGTTGTCGTATAATGAGATCCCGGTTCGTTCCATGAGGTAGCGAATATCATCCGACCCGCCAAAGCTTGCTTCTCTATGCCCCGCATGGGTTTAACTTGAAAATCCTTTTCCTTCAGTTCTCCAGTTTGAACAGAGCGAGTCTGATCAGGTAGGTTAGAGTCGATAGTGAGCTGCAAAGCCCGTGCTATGTCAAGTTTCACAGTCGTAATCATCCAAAAGTTCCATCCAGCGATGCCATTAACTGATTCAACTCTTTCGAAACCAAGGTATACGGGAGGCCCTTGTGATCGGTCTAAGTAGTGCATTCGGTACCGTCCAAGTAATGCCTCCATCTTAAATCCAAAGACCACGGTTTCCACCGCAGATTGTGTGTCGTGCAGTTCCTCTTCGTAACTCCATCACGTAGGTCATCAATCTCTCGTGTTGCATCGGTGTGTAACAACGGCCAATCCATGTCGTGGGCACCTCCATTTCCATACCGTTGGCTACAATTACGAGTATCTTGATGTTGCCGTGACTGTCACCCCTAATGTCGTCGCTTGAAACGGAGCCCTACGATTTGCACCGTCAAAGTCCATCTTTTCACATTCTGTGCCACGTCCTAGTGCGCCACCCACTGTGCTGGCAGTTACACATACCATACTATAGTCGATTGTCATTGCTTATACCCCGACGAACTCGTAAGAGTTGACTCCCATAAGTCGCTGACTTGGGTTAAAGATTCGATTGAAGTCAGTTCGCTGGTGTTCGTTTCCAGTAATTAGGGTTGTCCAAATACTGGGACCGGTAAAGTACCACGCTCATCCTCTCGTCCATCGATCTAGCAAGTTAATTGAGTAATACATGGTATGTTGCGAGAGTGTTGCAGAAGTGATCACACTTCGGGATTTAAGACGCCAATACGTTAAGTTCCATCAAACGAAGAAAGGTGAGAAAGGTATAGACCAATCATTGTCGTTGCAACATCCAACTCAAGGATCTTCGTACAAGCACCTAACATTCTACACAGTTCGCTAGGCGTTCAGATGGGTGTTCAGGTAATACTTGATAGCATCAGGATTCGAAAATATTCAGAGAGGAGTGAAAAGGTCGTGTTCGAGTAGGAGACAATCACTGCTATAACTCCTATAGACTGTTGTGTTTCACATCGATCAAATAACGGAACGGAACCCCTTTTTCACTTGTTAAGTCTCACTGGGACTTGCATGCACCCCACATTATTATTATGTGTGCACCCACAATAATATTGCGATTTGCATGCTCATCTCAGCTCCTCCTAACTCATGTCAAATGGTTCCTCAATCTTGAGTAGCAAACAAAGAACATCACAAACGTGAGTCATGAATGTCTAGGGAAACACCACACTATCAATCACATAACACATGCACGTAATACATGAATTCATATTGTTGTGCTAAACGTGCAATCATATGCAATATCATAGGTAAGTGTTCACTAGTTATGCAATATAATGAGTATAAGAGAGACGAACCTTGCAGTCTGGAGCTGAGTGTCATGGTCGTATTCAGAACTTGATCGGTTATAGTCTGGTTTTACAAAATGTTTTAAAACCAAGTTCACTATAACCAGTGGCTCTGATACCAAACTGTCACACCCCCAAAATACCACCTAGGGAATGTCCCTGCTAGGCGTGTGACATACCAATAACGAGCCACTAATTACATTGAACCCATATAAGTTTCCAAATAAAATCATCACTTATTAAATAAAAGTTTCAACAATAAGTTTAATTAAAACCCAACACGTTCAGCGGGAGCAAATAGTAAACCAAAGTTAAACCGTTTCAAAACCAATGTAAGCTATCCATAATTCGATCACATGAATCCATCCAGTACAACCCATGACCACTCCTGCTACTCCAGACAGCAAGTTCCCAAATCCAAGATACCTAACGACCTGCGAGCATGTAACAAGTGTATCAGACAAGGCTGGTGAGTTCATAGTTTTGCGAAAACGTTGGTTACCAAGTGTTTAGTTAATCCATTGAATTTAATTTCGAAAGTAATGTTGATAATATCTCGATACTGAACAAGACGGCTCCTGATGTATGTTTTGCCCATTCCCCAGTGCTCCTATCAAAGCACTGGGCCCGACTGGGTCATTACTTCACACCCGCCCTCTCTCAGGAACGGGGTGAGGGTGCCAAACCTAAGTAGCCCTACCAACTAATACCCCGCTACCACCCACGATAGCAAAAGATGGGACTTAAGAGATAGAGAGTGAGAATATTATCCAACATCCCAGTTTTACCCAAAAGATTTATCCCTCCCCGAGATACCCACCAACTGTCCCAAACCACCGGGACGCACGCTCAAAAGTAATGAACTCACCTTTGATTGCTCGGTATATTATGTTACGTTATTCACAGCTGATCAATCAAATTCCTAACATGGTTACCAACGATAATCAGTTTCGCATGCAATTAAACCACATTTTCTACTCATATAGCCAACAAGTGTCGTACAGATAGTGGTGTTAATTATTTCACATGTTGTAACAGCAATTCACGTATTCATTGCATTCACCGCATACACGTAGTAACATACGAGGAACACAAAATGTTCTTTGAATCATCACATAACAGCCGGTTATCATCATGAAATCCCACAATAAGTAGTTGGTTCACTTACAAGTCCATAACACAAATTCATAATTCATATGTCACGTAACAGTCACATTTCGTTGTGTTACTCACATGGTGCACAATTTAAATAAGCTAATGGCCTAGCAAGGATTATAACACTTAATCTTCTCACCTACAAACCATAATCCTTTCATGGCCCAGTCAAGTTATAATATGTACTGCCCAACAATAACATCCGTTTAGAAAGCGGCCCAATGAACGGAGCCGTGTGTGTGCAGCCCATTTGAACCCAGCCAGCTCGGACTGCACGGCTGCCCCCACCTCGCAACAGTGCGGGCCCGATATCGTTAGGTGGGCATGTGGTTTACTTGGCTCGGTTAATAGGTGAGGCCCAAACACCTCCCTAAACTCTTTCAATTCATTTAGTTTAGGAGCCCACTACACTCTAGGTTATTATATAATATATATTATCAAACGCCACTATTTAGATGTATCCAACCATAACTGATCAATCATGTTATCTTCCTAATCACATAATCACCCTAGCTTCCTTGAATTCAGCGATTTATCAATGGCAATTATTATGGTGATCATGCTCAAAATGCAATTATATCCCATAATCTTTCCAACTAATCTGTGAACATCATGCATAAACTTAAGTCTTCACATAAGCAACTCAGGTTTAGATCATTGTAAGTCATGGGAGTTTTGGTGTGCTCGACACCCTACATCACTGAATATGATTCATGCAGGCAACATCAAACAAATAACAACCGAACCAATCATCCCATACAACCCTAGCTTGTCGCTGAAATAATAGCAATCAAGATGAAACAAAGCAAGTTTATCAATTCAAGTCATAACTACTCATCAACGTATAGTCATCAAATCATTCATTACCACACATAGCACTTTTGAATTTTAATAATTCAAAGATCGGCAGAACGGATTATAACAATTTACACATGGTCAGGACAATCAACAAGAACTAACATCCCATATTCATCATCCTTACAATTTTCATATATTACGATAACAAAATTATAATCGGCAAGAACTACAATCACATAATTAACAAAGGTTGCGAGGAAAATATACTAACCGATGAATGATAAAGTCTTTTCTAGAATGGGTGGACAATGAGGGAGAGGTCCAATCTATGCACACCATACTTCGACCGGTCCACTGCCGTCGCATACATGGGGTTAATTAGGGTTGTTGGATACGTAATTTGCGCAACTTAAACAACTGCCAAGTAATGATCATATAATCGCCACTAATGGGTTTGGGGATGGGCTCGGTTTGGGCTTAAGATATGTGGGTCGAAGTGATTAAAAGAGATGGTGTGCATGTTAGAGGAGTGTGTGTGTGTGGCCCGACCCACTCTCGGCTCAATGTTAATTCACTAATAGTCTTCGGTCCAATAGAAGTTTTATAAAGTGTCAAGCCCATGTGAACATCTCAGTAGACATATCCACTCATTAATTTCAATCGGTCCACTAAGCAAATAGATATATCAAAAATTGTCGGCCATTATTTATTTGTGGTCAAATCTTTTGAATTTGTTTGGCTAAGCAATCACATGTAGCATATTCAATTCAAACAGTATGCATGTGAAGTATTGTGTGGCTCAATAAGTTGTTGGCAGCTTATATGTGTTTCATTTGAAACTCATTTGTCTTTTTGTGCTTCCATTGTCGAACGAAATGAAGTGGTAACTCAAGAGTGCTGCAGATTTGCCTCAGGTGTCACATCATCCCCAAATTGAAAGAAATTTCATCCCGAAATTTGGTAAGCGATCCAAAGCAACACGGTGTTAGATCAGGATGACTGTGGATTTTCCCGCGGGTACCACATCATCCCCAACATGAAAGGGAATTTTGTCCCGAAATTCACCAATGATAGCAAAAGTTGGTTCAACCACCTGAACATTTGAGGATACTAGAGCTTCATCTGATCCTTGCGTTCCCACGTGAACTCTGGTTCATGTCTCGAGTTCCAACGAACTCTCACGATTGTCATACGACTAAGCTTACGATCCTTAACTTCCTCGTCCTTGCTTTCGATTGATACCTGGACCTGTGATTAGGTTGTTGTCCGCCTCAGTCCAACAAGGAGGTTGGAATTATTGTCCATGCAATGCCTCAAACAGAGTTGTATGCTTACTAAAACGGTAATGGCTGCAGTAGAACTCACCCAAAGATAAGCGTCCTTCTAGTTCCACTAAAGTTAACCATACACATGTTCACAGCATGTCCTCGAGTGTCAGGACGGTTCGTTTACTCTGACTGTTTGTCCTACGGTGATAAGAAATGTCCATGTCTAGACGTGAGCCGAGGGTATCGTGTATTGCCTGTCATAAATCAGGTATAGCTCCAAAATCAGAAGTAACAGGAGTTGGCACCTCGTGCCTAAAACCTTCTCTCTCAGAAGAACATCCACAGCTTGTGAAGACTTGTCAGTTTTCTTGATTGCAAGAGAGTGTACTGGTTGCGTGAGACAATCAACGATCACCCAGGTGATATTGTTTCCGTTTCGAGTTGTAAGTAGACTAGTGGCAGAGTCCACGACAGTCTGGTACTTCACCTTGACTTTCCCGCAAGTCAAACATCGTTCACATACATAGCTAGGTGAGCCTTCTTACCCGATCACCAGTGCAAGATTTATAGATCCTACCAACTCTCATCAAAACCCAGACAACTAGAATATCGAGGTCGGTGTGCTTTGCTCAACACAAGTTCCCTAAGGTTGTCGTATAATGAGATCCCGGTTCGTTCCATGAGGTAGCGAATATCATCCGACCCGCCAAAGCTTGCTTCTCTATGCCCCGCATGGGTTTAACTTGAAAATCCTTTTCCTTCAGTTCTCCAGTTTGAACAGAGCGAGTCTGATCAGGTAGGTTAGAGTCGATAGTGAGCTGCAAAGCCCGTGCTATGTCAAGTTTCACAGTCATAATCATCCAAAAGTTCCATCCAGCGATGCCATTAACTGATTCAACTCTTTCGAAACCAGGGTATACGGGAGGCCCTTGTGATCGGTCTAAGTAGTGCATTCGGTACCGTCCAAGTAATGCCTCCATCTTAAATCCAAAGACCACGGTTTCCACCGCAGATTGTGTGTCGTGCAGTTCCTCTTCGTAACTCCATCACGTAGGTCATCAATCTCTCGTGTTGCATCGGTGTGTAACTGGGACTCTGATTCGGATAGAAGCGATGCTCAGTGCATTGCTGAGCTGAAATTCACAAACTGAAATGGCGTTTTCCTGTTTTGTCTCCCACGAATACACAGCACCCTGCTGTGCTAAAGAGGTTAGAGCTGTGCGATCTTCGAAAATCCTGTGATGAATCTACGATAGTATCTAGTGAGACCAAGAAATTGCTGTATCCTCGAAGGAATCTTTGGTGTCGATCAGTTTCTAACAAAATGGATCTTAGCGAGATCCACGTGTATTCCCACTTCGTTGTTTATACGACCAAAATGTACCTCTCGATTC
This sequence comes from Helianthus tuberosus, assembly GCA_030545235.1. NCBI lineage: Eukaryota > Viridiplantae > Streptophyta > Magnoliopsida > Asterales > Asteraceae > Helianthus > Helianthus tuberosus. Next base: position 15,774 of record JARYGA010057274.1, read on the forward strand.
CAGAAGTTACCTTTTAGCGAGACTTCGCGCGGAATGGCGCCTCCCTCAGGAGCTCTAAAATAGGATACATGTGCCCCTCATGTTGTTCCTTTCTCCTGATAATGATCCAAAACGTCATCAACAAACACGGTCGATTCTTGTGTTCCATGAAGCTGCTGGTGCGTTGATTAACTCAATGATCATGGTGTACAAAGTCGCATTGGCTGCATTGCGTTCGATATGCCGTTCTAAGAGCATTCTCCCCTTGGAATTCCCTCTGATGATAGTTCGTTTGTTAGTCAGTCCTCTAATAGAAACTTGTCCCTCGCAACTGGTCAACAGTTTGTCAATACATGGTCGAGGCAAACGGTTCTTAACTGTCACCTTGTTAAGTTCTCGATAATCAGTACGCGTACGAAAAGTTTTATCTTCATGGATATAACTAGGGGCTCTCCCAAGCGGAAAGCTAGGTTCGATAAAACTCCCGTCCAATAGTTCCTGAAGTTGATTAGGCAGTTCCTGCAACCTTCCTGATGTGAGACAATAAGGAGCACTAGTAATAAGGGTTGCTTCTGACATGATACCGATCTGATATTCCACCTGACGATGTGAAGGTAAACCTGCTAGTTCTTCTGGTAGCACATAGGGAGAAATCACGAACAATTGGTGGATACTTGATCCTCTTTTCCTTAGCCTTAACATCAGTAACGAGTGCTAACATAGCGGGGTAATCCTTCCGTGGACACTTCTGGCCTTCATTGCTGAATTGATGCTAACCTCTACACCACTCGGATACTTTATGATAGACGACAACTTCCTCCTCACAGGGTATATCTGCATGATATCTGGATAACCAATCCATACTGACTACTGCATCAAAACATTAGGGTTTCAAGAAACATTAGGGTTAAGCAGAATAGACACGAAGCGATTATCTACCCATACAAGCTACCATGCTGCTATAATTATGCCGTCGCCCATGCCAATCCTATATGCCCTTCCATGAGCATCATTTCCAATGTTGTTATTGCCGTCGTTCCCATGGTTGTTGTCGTCTTGATTTAACAACGGCCAATCCATGTCGTGGGCACCTCCATTTCCATACCGTTGGCTACAATTACGAGTATCTTGATGTTGCCGTGACTGTCACCCCTAATGTCGTCGCTTGAAACGGAGCCCTACGATTTCACCGTCAAAGTCCATCTTTTAACATTCTGTGCCACGTACTAGTGCGCCACCCACTGTGGTGGCAGTTACACATACCATACTATAGTCGATTGTCATTGCTTATGCCCCGACGAACTCGTAAGAGTTGACTCCCATAAGTCGTTGACTAGGGTTAAAGATTCGATTGAAGTCAGTTCGCTGGTGTTCGTTGCCGGTAATTAGGGTTGTCCAAATACGGGGACCGGTAAAGTACTACGCTCATCCTCTCGTCCATCGATCTAGCAAGTTAATTGAGTAATACATGGTATGTTGCGAGAGTGTTGCAGAAGTGATCGCACTTCGGGATTTAAGACGTCAATACGTTAAGTTCCATCAAATGAAGAAAGGTGAGAAAGGTATAGACCAATCATTGTCGTTGCAACATCCAACTCAAGGATGTTCGTACAAGCACCTAACATTCTACACAGTTCGCTAGGTGTTTAGATGGGTGTTCAGGTAATACTTGATAGCATCAGGATTCGAAAGGATTCATAGAGGAGTGAAAAGGTCGTGTTCGAGTAGGAGACAATCACTGCTATGACTCCTATAGACTGTTGTGTTTCACTTCGATCAAATAACGGAACGGAACCCCTTTTTCACTTATTAAGTCTCACTGGGACTCGCATGCACCCCACATTATTATTATGTGTGCACCCACAATAATATTGCGATTTGCATGCTCATCTCAGCTCCTCCTAACTCATGTCAAATGCTTCCTCAATCTTGAGTAGCAAACAAAGAACATCGCAAACGTGAGACATGAATGTCTAGGTAAACACCACACTATCAATCACATAACACATGCACGTAATACATGAATTCATACAGTTGTGCTAAACGTGCAATCATATGCAATATCATAGGTAAGTGTTCACAAGTTATGCAATACAATGAGTATAAGAGAGACGAACCTTGCAGTCTGGAGCTGAGTGTCATGGTCGTATTCAGAACTTGTTCGGTTATAGTCTGGTTTTACAAAATGTTTTAAAACCAAGTTCACTATAACCAGTGGCTCTGATACCAAACTGTCACACCCCCAAAATACCACCTAGGGAATGTCCCTGCTAGGCGTGTGACATACCAATAACGAGCCACTAATTACATTGAACCCATACAAGTTTCCAAATAAAATCATCACTTATTAAATAAAAGTTTCAACAATAAGTTTAATTAAAACCCAACATGTTCAGCGGAAGCAAATAGTAAACCAAAGTTAAACCGTTTCAAAACGAATGTAAGCTATCCATAATTCGATCACATGAATCCATCCAGTACGACCCATGACCACTCCTGTTACTCCAGACAGCAAGTTCCCAAATCCAAGATACCTAACGACCTGCGAGCATGCAACAAGTGTATCAGACAAGGCTGGTGAGTTCATAGTTTTGCGAAAACGTTGGTTACCAAGTGTTTAGTTAAATCATTGAATTTAATTCCGAAAGTAATGTTGATAATATCTCGATACTGAACAAAACGGCTCCTGATGTATTATTTGCCCGTTCCCTAGTGCTCCTATCAAAGCACTAGGCCCGACTGGATCATTAGTTCACACCCGCCCTCTCTCAGGAACGGGGTGAGGGTGCCAAACCTAAGTAGCGCTACCAACTAATACCCCGCTACCACCCACGATAGCAAAAGATGGGACTTAAGAGATAGAGAGTGAGAATATTATCCAACATCCCAGTTTTACCCAAAAGATTTATCCCTCCCCGAGATACCCACTGACTGTCCCAAACCACCGGGACGCATGCTCAAAAGTAATGAACTCACCTTTGATTGCTCGGTATTTTATGTTACGTTATTCACAGCAGATCAATCAAATTCCTAACATGGTTACCAACGATAATCAGTTTCGCATGCAATTAAACCACATTTTCTACGCATATGGCCAACAAGTGTCGTACAGATAGTGGTGTTAATTATTTCACATGTTGTAACAGCAATTCACGTATTCATTGCATTCACCGCATACACGTAGTAACATACGAGGAACACACAATGTTCATTGAATCATCACATAACAGCCGGTTATCAGCATGAAATCCCACAATAAGTAGTTGGTTCACTTACATGTCCATATCACAAATTCATAATTCATATGTCAGGTAACAGTCACATTTCATGGTGTTACTCACATGGTGCACAATTTAAATAAGCTAATGGCCTAGCAAGGATTATAACACTTAATCTTCTCACCTACAAACCATAATCCTTTCGTGGCCCAGTCAAGTTATAATATGTACGACCCAACACTAACATTCGTTTAGAAAGTGGCCCAACAAACGGAGCCGTGTGTGTACGCCCCATTTGAACCCAGCTCGCTCGGACTGCACGGCTGCCCCCACCTCGCGAGAGTGCGGGCCCGATATCGTTAGGTGGGCCTGTGGTTTACTTGGCCCGGTTAATAGGTGAGGCCCAAACACCTCCCTAAACTATTTCAATTCATTTAGTTTAGGAGCCCACTACACTCTAGGTTATTATATAATATATATTATCAAACGCCACTATTTAGATGTATCCAACCATAACTGATCAATCATGTTATCTTCCTAATCACATAATCACCCTAGCTTCCTTGAATTCAGCGATTTATCAATGGCAATTAATATGGTGATCATGCTCAAAATGCAATTATATCCCATAATCTTTCCAACTAATCTGTGAACATCATGCATAAACTTAAGTCTTCACATAAGCAACTCAGGTTTAAATCATTGTAAGTCATGGGATTTTTGGTGTGCTCGACACCCTACATCACTGAATATGATTCATGCAGGCAACATCAAACAAATAACAACCGAACCAATCATCCCATACAACCCTAGTTTATCGCTAAAATAATAGCAATCAAGATGAAACAAAGCAAGTTTATCGATTCAAGTCATAACTACTTATCAACGTATAGTCATCAAATCATTCATTACCACACATAGCACTTTTGAATTTTAATAATTCCAAGATCGGCAGAAGGGATTATAACAATTTACACATGGTCGGGACAATCAACAAGAACTAACATCCCATATTCATCATCCTTACAATTTTCATATATTACGATAACAAAATTATAATCGGCAAGAACTACAATCACATAATTAACAAAGGCTGGGAGGAAAATATACTAACCGATGAATGATAAAGTCTTTTCTAGAATGGGTGAAAAATGAGTCTCCTAGGGAGAGGTCCGATCTATGCACACCATACTTCGACCGGTCCATTGTCTTCGCATACATGGGGTTAATTAGGGTTGTTGGATACGTAAGTTACGCAACTTAAACAACTGCCAAGTAATGATCATATAATCGCCACTAATGGGTTTGGGGATGGGCTCGGTTTGGGCTTAAGATATGTGGGTCAAAGTGATTAAAAGAGATGGTGTGCATGCTAGAGGAGTGTGTGTGTGTGGCCCGACCCACTCTCGGCTCAATGTTAATTCACTAATAGTCTTCGGTCCAATAGAAGTTTTATAAAGTGTCAAGCCCATGTGAACATCTCAGTAGACATATCCACTCATTAATTTCAATCGGTCCACTAAGCAAATAGATATATCAAAAATTGTCAGCCATTATCTATTTGTGGTCAAATCTTTTGAATTTGTTTGGCTAAGCAATCACGTGTAGCATATTCAATTCCAACAGTATGCATGTGAAGTAATGTGTGGCTCAATAAGTTGTTGGCAGCTTACATGTGTTTCATTTGAAACTCATTTGTCTTTTTGTGCTTCCATTGTCGAACGAAATGAAGTGGTAACTCAAGAGTGCTGCAGATTTGCCTCAGGTGTCACATTAGACTTCTTTAATCAAAAGAAAATTTCATGTATTCTTTGTTTGTAAAACGATGTTAATGATATTGAAACAATTTAGTACCAGTAGTTGTGAGCAATTTGTAACGTGACTCCCTGATATTTCCGCCGCGTGTTGTTGTATTACGTGATTGGGGTGTTACATGCAAAGTGAAAAGAGTGAGTTTAATGTTTAAATGCTCAAAAGTCCCCTAAACGGGTCAAAATAGACTAAGAAGTAAATTGTGGTTAAATGCTTAGATAGATACAAATGAATCGGTGAATGTAAACACCTACGTAAACTCTTTGATGGGAGCGAAAACGTTAAGGTTCGACAAGCCCGGGATGGGTAAATATGATAGGAATTAACTATAGATTCTATAGCATGTAGAGTGATGATAATGCCAAACGGGTCGAATAATCACCTAAGAAATTTATGATCCAATAGTGTATAAATCAGATTTTTATGCAAACCGAGGTGATAAAGGGGTCCATAATTTAATTACGGACGCGTAGGAAAAGAATCGTGAAAAACGGATTTGTAAAATGAAAGTTATGCATGTTTTAAAGCATAACAAGTTGAGTTAGTTGAGTTGGGAATGTACAACATCAAATAAACAAACATTCTGGAAAAACAAGGCTGTCGCGCTACGCGACGGCGAAGCCAATTAGGCATCGCCTGACGCGACGAGGGTCGCGGATCACGTAGGCAACTCCCCCACTCTGTCGCGCCCCGCGAGGGCTGATATCGCTGGCAATTTTTGTTATTTCAATTGTTTGGCCCATATGACTTGTTTAATCATGTTATTTAACTACCAAAGCTAAATTTTAAGTTGGTTTTGGTCATAGGTATATGTCAAGAGATTCCCGGATGAAGATCAAGCTAATCGAAGAACCGAACACACGAGATTAAAGCTTCCGCACGGCCTTACGTCGTATCTTTTAAACGACGAACTAAATTACATTATGTTGTAAAACCTTTAAACTGTAAACGTTTTTAGTAAACCCGTATTTTATATGTACATGTATTCATAAGTGCAGAACTAATTGTCGTTTTTAGTACTAACACCCTTTTATAATAGTAAGGGTGTTATAAGTTGGTAATCAGAGCTCATGGTTAAAGAGTAAAGTGTGTTCGGTTCGAGGCTTGATTGCAAATCCGGTAAGTACATGTATATTAATAGTTTAGTATGATTAATGTATTGTGAACACCACATAGGGGTATCGTGTAATACACGTTACCCAAATTAAATCAATAAAGGACCAATATAGTCAACAAAATTACGTGTGTTGACACGTATAGTGGGAAAGCCTTGTATTATAATACGGGCGTTCATTAATGTCGAAATTACTAATTTTTATAAATGTTGTAGTTGAAGGACACTCGCATCCGAAGATAGTGGGAGTTTAACAAATTACGGATCTGACGAAGGAACGGTCCAAAGTATGACAAGCAGAGCATGCTCATCAAGGACCTAAATCGCGTAACGATCGCGAATAAGTAGGGCTGCAAACGAACCAAACAAACACGAACAAGACCTTGTTCGTGTTCGTTTGTTAAGAAATATACGTGTTCACGAACCGTTCACGAACACTTATCGAACGAGATTCTATGTTCGTGTTCGTTCGTGTTTGTTTGCTAATTTTAAGCAACGAACAAAAACGAACCTTTACGAACACAAATGAGCACAAACTAATGTTCATAAACACAAATGGAAACAAACGAACACAAACAATCGTTCATGAACAACATATATAATACACCGAAACTTATTAGATATTTAATTTGTTTGAATTTTGAAGTATTTAAATAAATATAAAAACTAAAAACACTAATGAACTATCGAACACAAACGAATACGTTACCGAACGTTCACGAACAAAAATGAATGAACACGACCTCTGTTCATATTTCTTCATTTAACTAAACGAACGAAATTTCTTGTTCGTGTTCGTTTGTTTAATAAATGAACAAACACAAACGAACTTCCCGCCGAACGGTTCACGAACTGTTCACCGAACGTTTGGTTCATTTGTAGCCCTACGAATAAGTTAATGGCAAGGAAAGCCCGTAAGGGCAAGCATTTAGCAGGTGCACATTTTAAATTTAATCGCACAAATAACAATATATAACAAATAAGTAGAGAATAATTGTTGCATATGTTAATTAAAAGCTTTGAAAACCCGAATAGAATACCTATCTAGGATATTATTTCCAAGAAAATTAAATAGAGGCGTTACTTACATGGGGTGTAATGTGAAAATTATAAAGGGTCATGTATATCAGGTGTTGATCGCTTACTCTGGCCAAGTAAGTAGTGAACACGTGGTACCATGAACTTTTATGATGGACACACTTACATCTGATGTGGTAAGGATGGGGTGAATGAGACAAATTGAAAGGTACCCAAAGGAATCAAATAAGTAGGATGTTTGATAATAAATGTAAACGCAAGTCGGATGATGAAAGCGTATTACATAAGAATAATGAGCCTGAGAGAAGGGACAAAGATTAATGTAAATGAAGATGTAAATGAATGACTGTTGGGATTAAACCCTACCAGAGGAACAGATAATGTAAAGCCAAAACCAGGTCACCACAGTGGATCCACAATAAGCAGCGGTTTACATTAAGCTTCCCCCTTGAAAGTGATTTATAACAACTGATGGTCTTGCATCCACTGACTGGATACAACTGCTGCTGTTCTGCATAACTACTGATGAAGCTTAGAAGACTGCTGGACACTAAGCACTGCTGGTACAAACTGCTGATAACAAAGCTCTGCCCAATCAAGGACTGATCAACCTTGAGGAAAGCACTGATGTAAAGAGAGAGCAGCTGTTTTGTGAATTATCTGTCTTATGTATTGTCAGTGGTTAGGTATAGCAGTATTTGTAAAAGGACAGTAGATACAGGTTGTTAGGCTGTTAGACGTCGCTTTCATGGTGACGTCAGCTGAGATACCTTAGTGGTTTGGTTTGCCTATAAATGTAACAGTACCCTGTACTATTACATTTGATTGACTGAGCGGATTCTTCTCCTCATGTCTAATCCTTTCATCTTGTGTGCAACCAACATTGGGGCATCAGGCTGAGGGGGAGATTAGTTTGTAAGCATGTCTGTAATCTTTTGCTTTGATTTGTAATCATTTGACTCTATGAGAAGCTAATGCTATCAAACTATTTTCTCCATTGATTGTGTTTACAAAGTTTGTTTCTATTTCCGCTGCACTTTACATGTTTTCATATTCACTAATTGTTCAAAACATACAAACAAACATAATCATGAGAGCCTCCAATCCTAACAATTGGTATCAGAGCTTGGACAGTCAATTTCGAATTAACAGTCAAATTGACATAACAGTTCGGCTCAAAATTCATTGATACTAAGGTTGGTTTATTTAGTTGAAAAACAGAGTATCGAGTAAATCATGTTCAAAATGGTTATTCAAAAACTCTGTAAATCAACCAAGATGTCATATGACACACAAATTTCACACAACAAGTGAATTCATGCACAAGTCACTCATAGTTTTCAGATCTGAAAACATATCTGTTAAACTATGGAATTATTTCATGTTTTCAAAATTGATTTCAATTGCTGTTATGAAAATTGTGATGTCACCTTATTAAAATGCTAAAGTATGAATCTCAGATTAACAAAAACCTATGTACATAATACATTAGTGTTTTTGTTACCTTAAAAAGAGGGGAATTAAAACTTTAGCCATTCAAATCTTATGTGTTGAAAACAGGTTGAGTTCCTCAAAAGGACAAAATCAACTATGTTAAAATACATTAAGAAAATTCACAAAAACTTAGAAGTGTGTCTATCTCAAACTTTTGAAGTCAAAAGAAAAGAGTATAAACATAAAACACTTATGAGTCAAAGTTTAGGGTAATAATGGTCATTAAGCAACTATGTGAATTCATCTGTTCAGGAAAAGGTTTTGATTCCAGTGAATGAATTCCAAAGAGGACTAGACAAATGTTCAAGAAATTTATTCATGTGTCCTCATGATTGCAATCAACTGACAAAGAAAATGGTATCAAACAGTGGTCAAAATGTATTCAGAATGTTCCACAAACTGTTGACAAACCACTGACCATTTTTAGTAACTTGTGAATGATGTGATTATATACTCTATTGAAATTATACCAGATCCTTTTTGATACTATTCTCAGAGAATCCTCTAACCATTTTTTGTTGCGTTCAAAGGATTTTCTCGAATAACCAGGATATATTATTCATTTTTTTTTGGAATAATATATTTGGAACTCTTGCTTGTTTTTGTTGGCAATAAGTTTCAGCTCCTGTCAGGATGTAATACCTTATTTTTTTTGGTGGTATTATTGTCCTCATAGATGGGTCAATAGGAAATGGTACATATGCCAAGATCATGTCATACTCAGTTTTGCTCCAAAATTCTTAATCAAAGGTTGATTGCAAACTGTGCTTGAATTACTAGGGTACTCATGTTTTAATTGAATATTAAACGAAATGAGTTGCCTTAGCACAAAGTTTTCATCATCTGGGGTACTAAACCACTGTCTTTCAAAATTGACATGTGGCAAAACCTTGAATGAAAATTCTCAAAACTGCTGCTAAAACACTTGTCCTTCAGATCTGTACCATTTACCCTAACCACTGTTTTGTTCCAACGTCTGATCTCTAAACACTGTCCACTGCTGAAAGTTAACCACTGAACCCTCATTTTCTTGAAAAGCACTGATGTTCAAAAATCAGTGTCTTATCCACTGATATGCTATCCACTAATAGTAAAAATCATCCACTGCTCACAATTTTTACCGTTGTAACCACTGATGCTTGATACGTCAGTGGCCCTTAAAACAACTGTTCTCCATACTTCATCCTTTTCATCAGTGTTTGACACGTGGTCAGTTTTTAGCCCTCATATCGTAATAACCGCTGCCACATCAGCGATCATTTTTTTTCCTAATAAAACCCTGCCCTAAACCCCAAACAGGGTTTTACACTGTCGAATTGAATTCCAAAATTCTCTTCAGAAAGCAGTTTCCAACCCTTCTTCTCAAAATCTTCAAAATCATTCTTCATTCTTCTCCGCAAAAATGACAAAATCAAAGTCGAAATCAAAATCAAAACCTAAATCACCACCACCCTCCAATGAGGTCGCTCAAACGACCGAAGAATCAATCGAAATACCATACAAACAATCTCACAACTATTTGGGCTTACTCACAAAACCCACAAACAACCATACCTTCGACTCCATTCTCGACACCATATCTACATCAAAGTACAAAACTTTGTTGACAGTAGACGCTCCCATATATCTGCAAACCCAGAGAGAGTTCTGGAAAAATGCTACGCTTGAAAAACAAGATGATAAAGTAGTAGCCATTAACTCCTCGATACAGGGTACGACGATTCAAATCACTCCGCAATCACTATCAGAAATCTTCAAACTCGATGATCAGAAAGGTAAAGCTTCCTTTGACAAAAACGAGTTAAAAGCTGATTTTCTGAAAAGGGGCTATGCAGAACAGTCAAAGGTAGATACCCTACAAAAGGGTTATTTTCCATCTGCACCCAGATTTTTATTTCACACACTTCTGATGTGTGTTTCGAATAAAACAACATCTTTTAACGAAATACCATTGAAAATTCAATGTCTGGGTTACGCTATTTTGAATAATAAGGACTACAACTACTCCCAGGAGATTTTCAATGACATGGTAAAAAACGTTGAAAGTAAAGCATTTTTGTTGTTTCCAAGATTTTTGAGTTATTATTTTTTACAAAAATTTGATAAGAAAAATGAAAATTTACTTAAACAAGGTGTCTATTTTCAAATAAAAAGCTTGACACCTGAAACATTCACTAGAATGTTGGCACCAATAAAAACAAAAGCAGGGGTACCTGAGCAGATTTTAGCGGTTACAACTGCTCCTCAGGTATCAGCTGCTGAGCCCACTGCTCCAGGTGATCAAAGCAACACAACCACTGCTTTGAAACCAACACCTGATATCACCAAAAAGACCAAAAGAAAAACATCCAGAAAACCCACCAAACCCAAAACAAAGGCAACTCTGGAAGATGAGATCCCAGAGGAAATGCCTGTGACAACACAAAAGTCACCACAAACCACTGCTGCTACTTCCTCACAGCAGTTGGAAGAAAGATCTCAACCCATGCCTAAAACTCCTCCTGCATCCTCACAAAAAGGATCAGGTTGTATTCACAGGGACACCAAATTATGAAGCTCTAGATCCACTTGGCTCTATCTTCCACAGTCCTGATCCCAAGGACATGTCTCTTTCAACACCTATACCCTCACCAATCATAATGCCACAATCCATGCTACCTTTGTTGCATGCAGCTGCTATAGCTCAGACACAAACCAGTTCCTCTCTATCACCTATCACTGAGAGTATACCCCCATAAGAGACTGGGTCTGATGCTACTACTTCTGCTATCCCAGCAACAATTGAGGAGGTTACACCCCCTGAGTTACAAGTAACTCTCGGTGGTAGTTCAAGTGGAGCAGCAACTACAACTTGTGGATCAACAGATCTTCAGTTGGACAGTTGTTTCATAAATAAGTCTCCCTTGAAGGCAATTTCTTCCATGGCAACTTCGGTAACCACCAGTGAGTTGGATCTAACTACTGGTACCATCAAAGGTTTATCGAGTGCTGAAGAAAGAAGTCCCCAGTACCAAGAACAAGGGGCATCAATGGGTGATTTTTGGGACTCTGTCCCCAAGACACACATTGATATAACCACTGCTGGTGGGGATTCAGATGATCCCAGTAAAATGGGTGATGATTCAAGATATCAGGAATTGACGGGCAGAGTTGAAAAACTTGAAGAATCAGTTTCTGAAATAAAGGAGATGGTGCAAGAGATTTTAAAAGCTCAGAAAGCACAATCCACTGCTGTTCCACCTCAAGCACCTGCTCCACAACAAGCACTTGCTGCAAATGAGCTCTGGAATCTTTTTCAACCTATGCTTGAAAGACAAAAACAAGTGGCTGATCAGCAGCATGAAATGCATATACAAATGCTGACTAATATGGTGGAATCAAGGTTCAAGGATACTCAGGCAGATATCAAGGCTATTAAGGCCAGTATCCAAACTACCACTGGCAAAGCTCCTTCAACTTTGCTGTTCTTTGATGACTCCCTTGCAGATAATGTCAAAAGGGGGGAGATAATGAAGCAAATGAAGAAGAAGGGAATAGAATATGGCATGTGTGTTGAACCTGAGCAAGCAAAGCAAACATCTAAACCACCTCCCACGAAATGTCATACAGCTGATACAACAGAAGTTACAAAAACTGCTGACAGTAGCCAAACAGCTGCCATTTCATCAACACACACACTTTCAACACACACCACCCTATCACACACCATTACAACCACTGTTCCACCACCATCCTCATC